>JAQGBX010004459.1:0-15326 GCA_034698745.1 Megaphyllum sjaelandicum | reverse complement strand
ATAGGTAGCACGCTGGGTGGCGCTAGTGTTTTTCGGGTGCCGAGCGGCTGGAAACTGGCCCACTCTGTTCCCACCCGAACGCAAGATAAACATCAAACTGGTATTTGCATCATAGACACATTATATGTGGTTTATATTGAGAAAACATGGTAGGTTCGTAAAGATCATGTGCAATAAATCGTAGAAGACATAGCAGTGCCTGAATGCAATAGTGACGATAAAGCAGAACGATTTAAAAATAATCAGCATGGATTCAATTACAAATTGAAGCTGCTCATGTTACTACGAACATTTTGTTAATACTTCAAAAGGCATGTGCGTTGCGAACTTGAAATTTAAAATGATTGTTGATGTGCTTGAAGATGAGGGTGTCATCGTAATACAGCATGAAGATAATTATGGCAGAATGATGGGCACCATAATTCAGTGCAAGCCCCTTCAGCCAGGAGCTTCCAACACTTAAATTTGAAGACCTTTATTGTTCGATGGGGATTCAGTCTGAAATCATGTCATTGATCTTATTTGAAAACAAAGAAAACAAATTTGTTTGAAAATATACTCATGGACGATTGATACTCTTCACCGACACTGGCCTGAAAGCAGTGAAAATAATATTTTAAACATTGAGCATTTCAGTAGGTTTAGCACAAAGAAAGTTTCTGAGCCAAGGTTTAATATGCCAAATCAGGAACATTTCTTCTAGAATACAAGTTGCAGAATCCATAATCGACAAAGTAAGACAATATTCCATTTAAGAATTCGAAACTAAAGTCTTGATTGCAATACATCAATAAACGATAAGTTAGCAACCTCGTCTTGCATTCGGTAGACCCAGGTTCGATTCTTGGGTCGGCTATCGTCGATTGGGGTTTTCATGGTTTCCCAAAATTCCTTCAGGCGAATGCTGGGATAGTTCCTATATTAAATCGGCCATGACTGTCTTCCAATCCCATTTCATCCTCGTCTTAAAATCCTGGTAATTACGTGAAAATTAATTAAATTGTTTACTTGGGATCCATCATTACCACTGTTTAGTCAGACTTAAATTGTATAATGCCCCCAGCCACATGGTGCTTTGGCCACCCCTTTGGCGTCTTTGGCGACAGAATCGAAGCGGAGAGTTGCGGAGATTATATACGATTTATTTACAGGTATTTACAATTAACATAAACACGAACTTCGAAATCAAGAGTAAGTCTTATATTATTTTGGATTGCCTTCTTTCACGTCGCGTTTAAATTTCGGAAGTAATTTACACGCCCTAAGAAGCTACGCGAGTTCGAAATCGGCCTCTCGACCGATTTCGCTGAAGTTCCATTTGGTCATCGATAGCCGCGGGGCACGCTGGGAAAGCGCCCCCTTTCTACAGGCTTTCGGAGACACACGCAATACACCAGAGTTGGCAGTGAAGCTCAACTCCAAGATTGCCCACATAAACTCTGTATGCGATAAGGCCACCCAGGATCGCGTCTACAGTAACGCTGCATCCGCGAAGCGTTTCCGGCTACGTTTCAGACACCTATACCGGGTGTCACCGAACGTACAATTCCCGCACAATGGCATAAACTGGAACCATTCTCAATTTCCAAAGTGCGTATCCATAATTTCTGCAAAAAATTTTTTTTCTGAGTGGTCAAACTCCGGTAAGTGATACAACAGGATCGTTGTCCACTCCCTTTGGGTAATTTTAAAAGCGTTGGGCGTTGATGCGATCCAAATTTTCGTCCCTTCACTACTCACTAGCATTAATCAAAACTCTGAAAAAGGATAATAACGTGACCAGACCAGTGTGGTACAAATATTAGCGAAATAAGGATTTTTAAAATTTAGAATCCAGTTTCTCGGTTTTGATAAGGATGTTGTAAAATGTGCGGCCTTCACAATTTTGAATTCTCCTGTTTCGATTTTACAGCCATTTTTTGGCAGGGCAGTGGATTTGCCAACACCGTATTCACCAACAAGTAATCTAATTTTAGCAGGCAAAGTATTTATCATAGTTGTATTCCTCTAATTCTTCGCTCCCTCTTTCTACCTTTATTTCAATAAACTCCTCAAGACCATCCAATCTTGGCAATGGCTTTCCGATGCATATTCGCTCACCATCAGTTAGTCTGTTTAAAATGCGCTCATCGAGCAATTCCTCGTAATTCTCACCTATCATTTTCAGCGCAATTTCACGGTCTTGAAAATAACGTTTTATTGCAAAATTCTTTCCAGAGCCGGTTTCGTGATGAGTTCGTTAGTACTGCTATCTTTTACTGTACGAAAACTACAATTACCACAATCATATCAACATTCAGTTTAAATTTTAAGTTCGACGAACATGCTCTTTGAAGTATCAACAGGAGCAGCTTCAACTTGTAATTGAATCCTTGTTGATTCTTATTGAATCTTTCTGCTTCTTCGTTTCGATTGCTCTCAGGCACTGGCACGTCTTCTTCAACGATTTCTTGCTTATGGTCTACATGTATATGTTTTGCTTTTGAACTAATTTTTCTTCAAAGGCACTGCAGTTTGAGTTAGTTTCTGTAACCAAATGATAATAACTTTGTAACTACGATTTTTTTTAATTTAATAAAACTAAAAATTGCATAATGGAAATCATTGTAAATTGTAATGCTTAATGAACTTGCAACGTTTCCTCATTAGAACCGGAATATAATGGTACTATGAAAAAAGGCCTGTTTGAATTATCTTATTTACTGTGCATTTTATATCAATGTGCACTTCGATTTTTTGAAATGGACTCGCACTTAATTCTTTCAATTCACTTCATAATTTTTTTGTAATAATATCCTGTTTTTATCAACAACTTTGATTGATTACAATCAATTAGCGGGAAAATGACACGCGAGTTGCTATCGCTGGAATACACTATCCATCAATAGCTATATGATTTCAGTTCCACTCTGTATAAATTACATCCGTTAGACGATAAAGTCCAAAAGTACTATATTGGGAGTACAGTATGAGCGCATTTCGGAAAGGGTTTTTGATAGGCTATTATTACGAAATATTCTGATCTGATAAGATAGCGATTTCAATTAAAAAAATGATAAGCTTATCTATAAACTACATGCTATAAACAGTAATTGAATAAAATGAAGATCCCATCAGAGCATTTGCTACATTATGTTCAGGCCTAATTGAGGAAACCTGGTAAGTCGAATGGCGTTACAATAACTAATTTATAATGGCAATTATTCATTATTCATTTGGCACTTAATTTCATTTTTAAAAAAAAAGGTGTTTCGCTTCTAAAACGTTATCGTAATTTATTTTTAGAAATTCAACCTGCTGGGACTATCATTAAACATGAGTTTAAACAAAGAACAAAACGACCATATGCCTGAAGGTAATCGAAACGATAATGCAGAAAGATTCATGAATAATCAGCATGGATTAAATTACAAATTAAAGCTGTTCATGTTGATACTTCAAAGAGCTTGTTTGTCAAACTTGAAATTTAATTTAACTTTTGATATGCTTGAGGATGGTGATGGCATTGTAATTCAGCATGAAGACAAAGATGGACGAATGATGGGCACAATAATTCAGTGCAGATTTTCACCCAAGGAACTTTCAACAATTCAATTTGAAGAGTTGCATTGCAGGCAAGGAAAATCATGTTCGCAGTCATATCTGGAGTCGTATGTGAATACAGAAGAAACAGAAGCGTTTGCAAAAATTTCAATGAAAAGATTGAAGCTGTTTACTGACACCACAATCGACAATGGTCTGAAGGGATACGAAAGATTCGTAGAAGAGACCAGTGAAGATGAAATTCTGAACATCCTTCGTTTCAGCGGAATTAAAATAGTGAAGGTTTCAGAAGCAATGTTCTCCCAAATCCGGAACAATTCTTCAATCATACAACTCGCAGAATATTTTATCGAGAAAGCAAAACAATCCTCCATTCAAGACTTTGAAACCGAATTCTTCCTTGCAATACATCAACCCAGCGAGACAGAGTTGGAAGACATCGTCAAGACTAATATTGGAGAAGGATTTCGACTAGGTAACAGTCGATTAATTCAATTAAAAATCAATGACTTCTTACATGAATGGAATTCAAATGTAAAAGGGACGTATATAACGAATGAAATTGCGAATTCGTTCTTCTCGGACCTCAAGTTTAAACTGCAAGAAGTGGGAATGATCGGAAGTATTTTTGAAAATCCAGAAAAAAGACTGGATTTTGGCGGATTTTTTAAAACAACGCATCCAATGGAAAGCACGCTTGCCTCGACACCCTGCTCATTAACGCACATCAAGTCAACCAGCCCAGCATTGACCATTGTGAAATTGATGCAATTATTGACTGAGAAGGAAAATTTTGTTGCGCTGAACATAAGAACATTGCTCGAAATCTCAAATGAGATCAAGTCAACTTTAGCTTCCAAATCCAAATTCACGATCGTTGTCGAGTGGTCGCCTCCCACTCAAGACGAAATATCAGAAGTCAAAAATGTGATTAACGAGTTAATAAGCTTGTGCAATCATAAAAAATGCACCAATACGATTGTTCTAGTATCCCATAAAGAGGATGAAAGCATTTCAGCATACTTGCCAAGTGTCAATTGCAGTTTTCATACAATGGAAGATAGCAGCAATAACGAACATGTCACGAAACTGGCTCTTGAAAGAATTTTGCAGTATATCGTTACTTTCCAGGGCCGAGAGATTGCGCTGAAAATGATAGTAGGTGCGAATTACGGGGAATTGCTCGATGAGCACATTTTAAACAAACTAATTGATGGTGAACGAATATGCATCGGAAAGCCATTGTCGAATTTGGATGTCCTTGACGAATTTATTAACCTAAAAATACAAAGAGTGAGCGAAGAAATAAATAAATACTGCCAGAAGCCTTCTAAGATTAAGTGGCTTGTTGGTGAATACGATGTTGGGAAATCCACTGCCCTATCAAAAATGGCTCTTAAATCGAAACTGGAGAACCCCAACATCTTTGTCATCAGACTATTTTTGCCAGAGATCGTCCATGAACTTCATAAAATTAAACATTGCGAAGGTGACAGATTGTATGACGCTCTTATCGAAACAGAGAAGTTGGAGACTAATTTTGAAAAGTCCCTGTTGGGCTATTATTTGTATCATTCGGGTCAGGTGGAGTTCTATTGTGACGGTTTCGACGAAATGAGTTCCTCGTATAAAGAAACATTGGTATTATTTTTCCAACTTCTGTTCAACATTAGAAAAGTAACGACAATTTGGATCGCCTCTAGGTCAAACGTTATGGAAGTTTTACAAAGGAAGTTTATCTTCAGGAATTCGATCCAGTATCGCTTAGCAGACTTTGATTACTCACAACAGATACGATTTCTGCAGAAATTCTGGATGAGAGCTTTGGAAATTGATAATGGTCTAGAGGAATTTCGAGTTTTTGCCAGTGAACTTCTGGAACATTTTCGTGATGGGGTCTTCAAAGAATTGAACGGGCTAATCGGAATTCCTTTGCGACGTGTTCGTTGACCAGTTCAAAGCAATTTTAGAAACCAAAGGACCATCTAACTTCGACTTTAAAAACGTAAATGCGATGGACCTGTTTCGGCAATTCGCTGACAAACAAAGGATATGTTATTTCAAAGAAAACGCCACATCTTATAACGATTCAAATGATTACCACATCACGGTTCGAAAATCAGCCATGCAGTTGTTATTTCCTATATGGTACGGGTCGTTCTTCAGGAATGAAAATTTCAAGGACAAAACTGATTTGCTCCACTTCGGTGTTGTTAGAAAATTGTTCATTCATCGCGCTGTTGCTGAGTTTTATGCGGCCGAATTCATCGCTGAAGAACTGCTGAAGGATGACGAAAACTCGAATCTGGCAGAGCTTTTGAGTTGCAATTACCTGAGGGAGGGTCACTGCGTCTTCCGCTACTTCCTCGACTGCATGCTGGCCAAAGATTCGAAAGTTCACCAGGCGGTGATGATCAATGATTTGAGCGCCGTGAAAGAGCTGGTGCGCCGTGACCGATCTCAGCTCCTCAAGAAAGACGCAATAGGGAGAGTGCCACTACACGTAGCGTGCCTTTACTCCACTTCCGATTGCTCAGACTCGTTCCTCTCGCTCTCCCCAGAGAGCGATGTTGTCGATTTCTTGATTAGAATGGACGCGGAAGCCCGTACGGCTTCGCAGATTGCGGTGCTGGACATCATGAATTACTCTCCTTACGCTTATGCTGTTTCACGAAAAAGCGCCTCAAGAATCCGTTTGCAACTCGGTTGGCATTACTTCCAATTCCACTTGGTCAACCAGCTCGATTTGAATCACTGCAAGATGGAAATCGAAAAGGTTGAATTCTTGAACAACGTGTATACCAAATTAAACCAGATTCATGATGTGCAGAAATGTTACAGGAGACTAAAAGTGTACAAACGCAAAGATGACGAAGAACCATTGTCGGGTCTGTGGAGTTTAGATGAAATAGCCGATGTAAAGGCGGAACTTGAGGTTGAAAATAAGAATAGCCATAAATGCCATAAAACTGCATTTTTACCGAAGTTGCCTCGCTGAAAAGATTGAGCTGTGCAGGGAGAATGACTACTCCCTACTGAAACAGGCCTTGCAGAATTACTTCTGGGATGTCCATTGTTTGCAGTTGACTCGAACGCCTTATCTACAGTGCATTGACGATGAACTGAGTTGTTTAAAACTTTGCCACGATTTGTTTTCAGAGGCGATCCTGGCGAAAGACGATGCTTTTTTGTTAGGTATTACCTTGGCTTGTCCGAAAACTGCGAGGAAATTCTGGACTCAAGTGGATTGCTCCACATTTGTAAAACTTATTCCAAAGCCTACAAATTTTTACATTTATTTGGCGCTAGCTCTTTGGCAATTGTTTAGCGGGTCAGTGCCTGTCACAGCTAACAAGTTCATAATACTAGATTGCGCTGACGTTTTGAAAAGGTTGGCAGTGGAAGATAGCATCGGTTTCAAAATTGCGTCAGGTTTCCTGATTGGCGTGGATGAACCTCAGCTGCAAATTTCACTTACAAATAGTTTGCAAGACAAGCTGTTAAGCGCGACCAAACTGTTCAACATCTTTCAATTTATGAAAACATGCAATCTGCAGCAATGTGATGTCATTTCCGCAGTTATTAATGCGAATCTGGTAGTTTCGATTAAATACTTTGAAGAGTGTTTTAAACGTTTAGACGTGATGGGGATCAACTACCTTTTGTCGTACGCCGTGCAATATCTCAAATCGAGAAATCTGGACTACTCGTTGGAAGCCGCACTTCTCAAAACACCCTCGATGAACTATGAATTCGTTTATTTTATAAAAGCGGATGCGCTGACGGTCGACGTAAGGAGTAAGCTAGTCAAGACTTTAGACCTATATCCATCTGCTGTGTCCCGAGGATATCCTTATTCTCTGACGCAGCACATTATTTCGCACATCATCTGGTTCAATTCGGACGATGTGCCAGCGGTCATCGAAATGTACTTCAAAGACGAAGAAAGTCACGATTTTGCAGCTGTAGTCAGGAAAGCTGTCGAAAGAGGTCACATGAGCGAAGTACTCAAATATTTGGACTTTGCCAGCGACGAGGACATACGAAAGCTTCTACGAAGAGCCGATTTCGAGATCATCAGGCTTTGTCTGCAGCTTGACATTTTCATGGACATTGCGGGTCAGTGCAAAACCCCGAAATCTACAAACACTCTCAGGACGTTCATGTCCCAAGAGCTGAAAAACGTAGTGATGGAACTGGATGACTTTAATGCCAGCTTACGGAAGGCTGTCCAAGTCCGAAATTTTGTTTTGTACGATTTTATGACATTATGCCAATCGAGTGCAGCCCAAAAATTCTTTTGGGACAGTATGGACTATGTGAACCTGTACAAAAGCGCTCTTCGGCAAATGGACCATGAATTGGTTTTGGGTTTGGAAAAAGCCTTGAATTCAGCAGGAATCGATACCACCGCGCTAAATCTGGACAAATTTCGGTATTTGTCCTGCGTTTACGAAGAAAATCTGTTCCTCTACAATGAATTTATATGGAAGACAGGTGGCGACAAAACTTATTTTTCCAGACCGAAATGCTTCGAAGGATTCAAAAAAGCTGCAATTAGCAAAGACATTGAGGGCATGGCCAGCTTCAGGACCAACAATATTAATGAATATCTCACGTTCTTGAAAACAATGGAAAATGTCGACATCGAGATTTACGTGAATTACTTGAAACACATCTGCCGCTTGCAGAGTTGGAAAGGACTGATCGCGTTCATGAAATATTCGCACGCAGGGGATAACAGATCCGCGAAGCACTTCATAGATCCAAAAACATTAAATTTCCTTTCAGTAAAACAGTACAGATGTGTCCTCTACTAGGCCACCAATGGCTTCAACTTTGCGATTTCGTCGACCTGTACCAAACTGCATTCGACAATGGATTGCAATGCTCCATCTTCCATTATGTATATTATTGTATCGAATGCGTCACGCACAATGACTTGGCATTGCCTACCTTTATAACAAATTATTTTCACATCAAAAAGGAGAGCGCCCCATCAACTATATTGATGAAGTTTTGAAACTCAAGAGAAAAGGCAACTTCCAAGAAGTGTGCTCGTGGTTCCTCAACGCACCTCATGATGTAATGAAACAAATTTTGCGAGCCAACGATGGCGAGATTTTGAAGGATGCTTTTCGAAGCGATTATTTCGAAGACCTGTTAGTCGACAAAGATGACCCGTTCTTGTGTCGAAGTCATCTTCACACCGTATCGGCCAATGAAGTGATCGAGTTGACCGAATACATGGAACGTGTTTCCGTTGCTGTACTGAACAAGCAATTTGTGGAGCTAAACCGTCTCACTTGCTTTTTGAATCGTGATAAAAAGTTGCAAATGTTGCAAAAGGTAGACTATGTAACTGGGTTCAGAAATGCGGCGTCAGCAAAGGAACAAGATTGGATGGAGGATTTCTTACTTTCAGTACAACAGAAGCACGAAGAGCTACTACAGATGCGTGATTTTATGGATTATTTCAATGGAGCTTGCGTGGACGACGCGAAGGTTTTCAAAAAACTGGTAAGCACATTAAGTCAAGAGAACAAGAAGAAGATTTTAAACGAGTTCGACTACGTCCGCGCCTTCCAGAACGCCCTGGAGAAAAATGATGCCACGGGGCTGGTGATCTTGTTCGAGATGTACGGAGATGAAAACGACTGCATAAACAATGTGACGTTGGGTGCATGTAAAACTGGAACGCTTTCTTGACTTTTGCATATACTGCGTTTGCAACAGCAGAACACGTTTCGTAATAAGATGCATGTCCACGGAAGAAAAGAAGCGATTCGATGTCCTAGTGCGATATCATTGCACCTACTTGAAAGAAAATGACTTCGAGACCAACGAATCGAAACGTATGAGATTTTTAAGAATCACTCGTAGGGGCCCATGTTCCAACTGGCTTAGGCCGTGCATGTATAGAGAGCAAGATTTAGAGTCAGAACCGGAGAAAACCCAGCTTAGTGCTAAAGGAAAGATGCGCTTAAGTGAACTCATCGCGATGTATCCATCCGCCGTGGCCAGAGGATATCCTTGGTCCATTTTTCATTTCGTCAGTTGCGCAGTCGCTTGTTTTTCGGAATCGCGTCCATTGCCAGAATGCATGCATTGGCATTTATTTCGAGCAATCGAATGAAGAGAAAACAGTAAATTATGTACTCGAAATGAGCAAAGCACAGAAAACAGCTAATGCCTTTGAAATGCAGATGTGGCTTGATATGGCAACTGTTGCGCAACAGAAAGAAATTCGCGACAATACGTGACTTGATTGTGTTAATCCTATATGCTGGTGCGGCAATGTTAAAAATCTTGAATACTGAGAATGATGTTTGCATTTGTTTAAACGTCAATTTGTGCCTTGTTATAAATAAACGACCGCATAAGTATAGGATGAATATACATGTATTTTCAACATTTTAATTAACAATTAATGCGTTATTTCGTGTTTTTTAAGTTTCTATTAACAATTTCATTTTATCATAAGGGGTAGTTTATGTTTCATTTTTAATCCCAATAAAGCTTTACTAATTGGGTAGATTGCCAAACATTAGCAAACATGTGCACTGTAGTTCTGGTATACGTACACAGGGGAATAAACTTTAGAAATTTACCAATGGTTGTTTATGCTGATCAGTTGTGGACGAAAATCAAACAAAATTCAAATATCCCATTCTTTTTTGAATAGAAACACTTACCATCGGGGCCATTTAATATATCACTAGATTTATCATCCTATCATAGAATGTATTCATTCTTTTGTTTGAATTCGATGTTAGAATTTATTGAAATTTAAAATTTACATAACTATATGAGCACAGATTTGCAAAATGTTCATCCTTTTCCGAGGAGAAAATTGCAAAAGTTAATTGTGTATGTTACTTTTGAAGAACTTTCAAAATTGTAATTGGTAATTTTTAAAAATACTGGAAATGTTCGTCTGTCGCTTTGCAAAATCGTCGATATCATTGGCATTTGTCCATTTTTTCACTGTCGTTGTATAAGGAAATTTGTCTAAAAACTGGAAAAGTCAGTGAAGTTAAATATGATATTTCTGGTGGAGCACTATTGTAGTTGTAGTGGTAAAAAGTAAGGTTTCTGATTTCTGATGTTATATAACATTGATTTGGAACGCATTGAAGGAATTTATTAAATATTGTTTGGTATGTAATTACATGTATATTTAGGATTTTAATTGCACAATTTATGTTTTGCTTCTATATTTGAAAGAGTTATTTCAGCTTATTTCTGTTTATTTTATTTAAAAAAAATTGGTTTTTATCAGTTGTTTGTTTATCAGCATCAGCATTTATTTACAAATGTATATGTTAATTTTTTGTGTTGAAAGTGCAATGATTGTATGGATCATGTAAACCTTTTTTGCTATAAAAAATGTATTTGACATTTTTGTATTTTTGTATTTGACGCAAAAACAAATAAAGTTGACGAAATGTGTTTCAAAAAGTTTCATAGTTTGATAATATAATGCACGTATAAAAATTTAAACGTTAAACAGTACTATAAAATATCAAAGCTTTATACCTTTCAAAATACCTGTTTCTATAATAAATAAGTGTAAACACTTTACATAATTGAAATTGTATAACTATGATACATGTGATGTAACCTCTATAAATGATATGGCCTAATCGTATCATAATTTTAACTATAAATTATTTTTAAAAAATGTGGATGAAAATTTAGCTTATATTTAATAATTAAACTGCACTAATTAAACTAATCACATTTATGGCTGTCGTTTATGAAAATTACCACAAATGTCTCATTGATGTAGCATTACTTATTGTACATGTAGTATACAGTGTACAGGACTTATCGTATCAGTTAGTTCAGTACTTTATCATTAATTACAAAACTTATGCAAGAGTTCGCATAGATTTCCACAAGGTTGCCATTTTGCTGAAGTGGAATAACACGTTTTAGCAATCATTTTAATGACTCGGACATCGCTGCTGATGAAGCATCCTGTATTATGACCAAAGCTGAATAAGGACTTATGGCGCCCTCTATGAAACCCAATTGGAGTTTAAATCGGAAATTCTGTTAAATGAAATTTAAAAAAAAACACGATATTTCTTGGTTGAAGACTTACAAGTTCAGCAATGATTAATGTTTAATTCATCAGAGTGAATATTTGTATGAAATACAACTGAATATAATCATATCAGTAAACTGCCGGACATTTTGAAAAATTGAATTGATGATTGTCTCCAAACGTGGCTGTCATTGTAAGACAGGGTACGATGAGGAAACACATTTTATTTCTTTACCTTGTACACACGTGCGTTCTCGCACGGACGATTTAAACAAATAGGTTGCGTGGGGCACGCGCGAAAAATGTTTCCCAACAAGGATGGGCAGCAGCACTCGGGGCCGTGGCTCTCTGGTCCGGGCGACGATTCGGTGGCACTTTCACTGGCCATGCCGGGCTCCAAAGTTCCTTGTGTGGTGAGATCCTCCTCACCTGGGAGCAGCAGACACTCAGAAACAATTCGTTTTCCCTTGGCAAAGGGCACGCGAAACTCACTGTCGCGTTCCGACTGTTCACTCGCGGAAGTCCGTTGACTTGCTTTGATTTCTGGACTGTCCCGCAATTCCAGGCCTGAATTCCATCGGAAGCCTTGAATTCTCCAAGTTGAACTCCCTTTCGAACCTGGCAGCATTACCAATGCCTTGTACGCTGGCACTAGGCTTATGCACGGTGGGGGATCACTAAACTTATTTGTTTCCCTATTTGGACGGATTTGACACACGTCCGTCCGACTCCGTAGCTCCCGTTGTTCTGCCTTCCTTCTGAAATTTTCTTTTTCAGGTGACCTCGGTTTCACAACCTGAGGTTGCCTCTCCGAATTTCGGGAATGCCGTTCGGCATTCCAAAAGGTCATGGTTCGCTGAAAAGGCACGCCATGCACTTTGGCGCCTTTTAAATTTGGCCTCGAGGTCATGTGAGGCGACCCTGGACGCTGACGGGGCTGTCTCACAGTCATGTTTAGACCCTTGAAAATATAAGACTTTTTTTACAACTCGTATTAAAATATGAAAATTTAACTACCTCAACTTTTATACAATATAATCCATCAAGGTCTGTGCATTTTTAAGTAGTAAATATCTAAGGAGAATTACGTTTTTGTTTTGGGGCATTAATTGGTTTTATTGAAATACAGTATATTTTACAAATCGTACATACAGTAAGCAGCTAGGTTTACATTGATGCTACGAATATTTTACTTGCTTTGTTATTGCACAATTCATTATATGTGGTATACGATATTTAAATGATATTTTATTAAGAATCAAATATACATGCACAAAATTGAAATTTTCATTGATGAGGCTTTAGAAAAAGCTAAAGACAATTGGGCCAAAGAACTCTCACTGTTCCCATAAGATTAATATAAAACTAATTATGCAATGCAAAGAAAAGTTCAAACCACAAATGTTCATGTGTTCATGTCTTCCGTGCCGTCGGAAGATCAGTGAGTTCCCACGTGTTGTGCTCTTGTAGAGATGTCATCTCCTCTTTAGCAGCACTTTCCCATAGCACTCGCTTGTGTTGTGGGAGTCGTTGGACCTCGGTCCAGTCAGCTGGTTATACCATGTCTTCAATATTTGCCTTCCGACAAATACGAGTTGGCGGCTTTCCAGCTGTTGTGCGCTCAGACCGGCATAGCGGAGCATCTTCTTGTGCTGTAACCAATGCTGTAGCATTCACATCACCTTTCGGTGGTCTGCCACGCCTCTTTGGAGTGGCAGGTGGTGGTATCGGCGAGCCGAAGTCGATTTCACTCTCTTCGTTTGTATTTTCATCACCATCGATGAATTGAACCTGTAATGGGGATGTGGTAGTGCTCGTTGCTGAAAACCCATCTTCAGCATCGCTCTCATCATCCATCTCAGGATGCCATACCCATTCTGGCACTGAAGTGGTACATCTTCTGGCGGGCGCTGCTGTTTTCATCAAAATGCATGGCGTGACTGTACCACACGGCACCACTGGCAATGTCTAGTAGCCTGTAGCCCTTGACATGTTCACCATATCCAATAATAACACCAATAACCCCACAAGGCTTTGCATCCGAACACACGCAGATGTGACACATCAGGCTTCTTGCCTTCGAACAACTAATATGGAGTGAGGTCCACACTAGGCAGTGGGTAACCGATTTTGCAGATTATTAGCCCACATTACTGCATCTGCCCAATACATGGTCGGCAGCTTGGCGTCGATCAGAAGACATCGTGCCATTTCGATGAGCGAATGATTCTTCCGCTCGGCGACACCAGTAATGGAGTCCGAAAGCTGAGCAAAAGTCATGTAAAATCAATTGTTCGATTTTTTGTGGTTGGTGTGCAATTAAATGCTTAAATAGATCGTTAAATAAAGAAAAAGTGCTAATCGTTAAATGCTGTTAATAGAAATAACAGCGGAAATCCTTACGATCTAACCCCGAAATCTGATAACGGCGGCAAAAAGCGGGAGCGAGAAAAAACACGTCCTATTTTGTTAAGGAGTGTACACCACAGTGTACTTGTGTTGTATTCCGTTGTTCTTTAGGTATGTGCAAACTTCATTGTTGATGTATTCGCGACCTGTCACTGTAAATCACTTTCACATGCTTCTCGAACTTTGTGCTCATAGCCACTACAAACTCCTTAATAGCTGCGGCAACCTGGCACTTCTGTGATCATTGACAAATGTGAGCATGTAACGATTTCCACCCGCGGGCTCAACTTGCATGGGACTGCACAAATCCGAATGCACGAGATCAAGTGGATTCTCCGACGTTGACTCACTGCTTAAGAATGATTTGCTCGCCAATTTCTCACGAAAGCAGCACTCACACAACACTTAATCAGAATTGATGTCCACCGTCATTTCCATACTAGTCATCATCTGCTCTCAAAACATTTTCTTGAGTGAGGCATAGTCACGATGCCCGAATCGACGATGCCAGCATTCCAGAGAACAAGTCACTCTTGCGACATTAGCAGTCTCCCCGTCAGACTGTACATTCACTCTGTAAAGACCACTCACAGCTGGCTTCAACTCGGTGTTCCATTCCATCTTGATCCTCCTGGAACAGGTACGCTACCTCTTTGTTGAAGTCGATCTTGATTTTATAATCCAGAGCTTTCCTCACACTTAGATTCTCCTCCAGTGTCGGCACATAGAGTTCATTGTATAAGTTAAACTGCTGGATGTATCCAGATGCAGTGCGGCAATTGATCAAACCACCGCTAATTCCGCAGATGTTAATGCATTGCCCATCAGCACACCTCATTGTGCTAGCTGTTGCACGGAAACCATGAGTGAAGAAGTTGCATTGTGACGTCATGTGACTCGAAGCACCTAAATCAACGCACTAAACAAACTTGTTTGCACGACGTCCAACTTTGGTACTGAGTTTCCGAGAAACTTCCGTTTGGATCACTTGCTGTATGTCAGTCTTGGTGGCCAGGTTAGAGCTCTCAGCTCGACCTGGTTGATTCTTTGCTCACTACAAGCTGCAGCCAAGTGACCATGTTTCCCACAAATGAAGCAGGAGTGCATCTCCTTGTCCTCCTTGCAGGTGCTACAATTTTTCTCTTTAGGAGGCGTCCATAAATTACGTGAGGTGTTTTTTGGGATTTTTCGACCCCCCCCCTCCTTGGTGAGATTTCGTGAAATTTTGCTCGACTCCCCCCCCTCCCAAAATCTCACGTGAGATTTTTCAAAATGCATATTTTTGGTGTAAATACGTTAATCAGTGCTTGATTTCGTTGGA
>JAQGBX010004458.1:0-15326 GCA_034698745.1 Megaphyllum sjaelandicum | reverse complement strand
GAAGCGACCTTGTGAACCCATGCTAGGAGTATGCGTGTGTTGATTGCTTTACGATTTGTCGTTAGAAACCTGTTGACTCCTGTTGAGTTAAATCGTTAATCTTAGAAATGTAGAAAAAAAATTGTATGCTGCGCGTGGATTGTTATTATTGCTCGTAGTTTTATATATGTAGAAAGAAACTTTTTGCTGCACGTGGATTGGTTTTACACATGTAAAAAAGAATTTTTTGCTGCACATGGATTGGTGTGCACTATGAGCCAGTCTGTATGAAAAAATGTTAGTTTGAGAAATCTATATCTTAGGCACCTAGAGGGGGGGAATGGCAATTGAACCAACCTTGGACCTTTCTAGCGTCGGTGCGCTTTTAGTTCTTCACGATTGTTGTTGTAAGAAGTAAAATCTTGTAGTAGTAAAATTTAACATAATAGATGCGCTGGTGGATATTAGTTATGCCACAGGATATTGTAAAAGTCCTATTAATAATACCATAAATGCTGCCACTTTGGAGCACTTATTTTTAATAGTAAATTTTCGCAAGCGAATTTGTTTTTAAGAATAGTTAGTATAATTTTTTATGATGTATAGATTTCAAGAATTATTGAAAAAAAATTAAAATCTTAATGTTAGTGGGCGCATTAGCGGCTATTTATGAAGTGATATCACTGGTATAAAATTAGAACGCTGTTACCTTGGGAAAGTTTTGTTTTGCGAATTGTTTATTGAGCATTTACCTTTTTTTAATGTATTGATTTTAGACAGATCTCCTTAAAGAATAATTATGTCCAAGCATTGTGGTACTTGATAGATTTTTAATTGCTGTTGTGTGGCACAATGTGGTTACGCAGTGGCAAGACTCTCGAATCCTTGTTCATCCTGTTCCTGTATTTTCGTGGATTATGGGATGGCAGCATCTCCTGTGGAAGTCATCTTTTCAGCAGCCACCATTGATGACCAGAATCGTGTGTAAGCATCCTCGTGTGTTGCCAGTATCACATGTGTGGAAATTTCGGCCGAATTTTCGTGTTTGTGTTCCTGTAGGCAGAACGATGTCGTGTTGTAAATCGCGCCCAGTCTCTGGGAAAGTTAATCGCTTCGCGATCGATTACGTGTTTTCACAGCCTGTCTTAGGATTGCAGTCAGCATTCTGGGTGTTGCAAAAGGACAGTTTTAAGGCTTGTTGGGAACAAGTGTGGGCAGTTTTCTGTCAGCTGAAGAACAGTGTCCACAAGTTATCAACAGCGAAAAGTCTGGTCTGCTTGGTGGGATGCCCTTGTGTAGTTTCAAGAATGGGCAGTTGCTGAAAGGATGTGTGGAGCAGTTGCAAAGAAATCTGGATTCCATGGATGATCTGCTGGTTCTGGACCATCTTCTATACTATGGATTTCTTTGGACATTTGAACTATGCTGGGAGGACGTCATTAGAGGCCATCGAGGATAACGAACTCGGGTTTGCTATTGGGTACACTTGGACATATTGTGCTAAAATTTTTGCTTGCTTTTATGATAATTGGAGATTTGTTTGGAATCATTTTTTTATGTGCAGGAAACCCTTGCTTGACATCCGTGACAGAATTTTAGAGGAGGGATGGTACTACCCTGGGTCTTAGTAAATTTATGTTCCTCTGTCATGGAATGACAGAATTTAAGGGGAGAAATGTCACGGTCAGCCGAATGTGATCATGCAAATTGCATGCCAGTCTGAGATTCCAATGTAATTAATATTCGAACTTTGATCCTTAGGGGATTATGATGTGGTGCAATTAGCACAACATTCTTTAAATGATAGTTTAATCCCTGCCCTTAGGGGGTTGCATCTGGCTTACACCAGGGGTTTAGCAATATAAATTGAGAGGAACTTTGGATGTCTGGCAGTAAGGGTTTGCTCATATTATGGTTAACATTTTGTTCACGGCGCGTGCGCGGATTGAAAGTGTAACTATGTTTTGAACTTGTGTATTGAAAGTGTATCGGGAGATGTCTCCTCTTGATTGTTTGGCTGCCTGGGTAATATGCTTTGTGCGCTATGACACTTCTTTTATTGTTTATTATGATTAGTGATGTTCTGACTAGCTCAAGGGGAACTGCTATAGGCGACCCTGAACTCGAGCTTGTTTCTTGCAATGTTCTGGCACTTGTGCTAGAGAACATTTACTCCCATTGTCGATGTAGCATGTGTAAGCCCTTACTCGAAATTATGATGTAATAAAAAGTTGGCCTGTTAACTCTGAACTAGCACCCAATTAATTCGTTACATACTTAATTATGGGGAAATAAAACCAAATTGATGTTCAAAATGGAATAAATCAAAATTGAATTTAAAAACTGGGATGAGATGTAAGGATACCTCAGACAACAGGAAATTACTAATTTTCTTTTGGGTCTTGTCATTCTAGAATAACCTTAAATAACGGCATGTGAGTGCTGAAAAGGTTTTTCAATTTAAAAAACATGCTTGGTCATGTTCTCTTTATTGATCTTCTTGATTATCATCTGACCACTTGAAGATATGGTTTATATAGATAATCACATTTCATGTATTGGAAATTTTTTTGAAAATAACCATAGACCATCACCTTTATTTCCATTTCTTAGTCCCTTTCGACTTATTCTGGCAGGACCTATTGGTGCAGGGAAAACAGTCTGTATTGAGACTTTTGCAAAAATTTCATTTAATTATTCGGCTACCTCCAAATAACATTACATGGTATTATTCTGAACCTCAAATTTGGTTTGAAGATTTTAATAAATTAATAACATGTGTGAAAGGAGCATCAACAAATGGCACCTTTAATACCTTAAATATAAATTTGATTATTATTGATTATTTGTTTCAAGAACTCAATAAGGACATGGTACAGTTACTTACTGCAGGTTCACATCATAGAAACATAAGCATTATATTTATTACTCAAAACTTTTTCATAAAAGTTCACATTAACGAAATATTTTATTAAATGCGATTTATGTTGTGTTTTTTAAAAGCCCACGTGATAAATCCCAAATATTTGCCTTTACAAGCTAAATGTTTCCTAAAAATATAAGTACTAGAGAAAATGCAGATAGGAAGACTTTTCTTTCCCATTTCTACCTCCTATCCTTCCCAAAAGGACCGTGTTTAAACGCAATTTTTGATTTGTTAAATGTAATTGTTTGTAAGCGATATGTTTGATTTTAAAATTCTATGAAGTTGTTCTTGCTACATAAAAATGGAATGCATTTTTCAGTATTAATAATTGCAAGTAAAATAAAAAATCTCATTTTGAATTCCCTTTTGTCTTTCTCCCTGCCTAACGACAATTTAAATGCAAATTTGAAATTTTTGAAATTGATTCCAAGTCTGAAATTTAACATTAAAATTCGATACTTTTCTGTATCCAAAAAACATGAAAGGTTTGGTTCGGATTTAATAAATGTAAATTAAACTGTAGATAGAACCGAATTTCTGTCCTATTTCTGCGACTTCTCCCCTCCTCCCACCTTCCCCGAATTTATTTCAACGTAATCATTGCCAAACTATTAAGGGCAGTTTCACGAATTTGTTCATGTAATATACGAGGTACATGTATAAACAAGCCTAGGCGCACGTTTGCATATCCTATACATTATTTGCATATTACAATGCAATTTAGTACGTGAAAGGCATTTTGAATTGCTAAATACATTTCAAAATGCATTTAAAAACAAATCCCATAAAAAACTTGACTTGCTAATTACATTTTAAAATGCATTTGAAATACAGCGTGAGTAAAAAGTCCATTCCCCACAATATCATCATTTAACTTACTAGTTTTTAGAACGAACATTGATGTATGGTATTTCAGAGCATATTTATATTGCAATAATTGATTCCTTGCCCACATGCAGTCACTCTAATTAAACAGGTTTGTCATGAAAAAGAGTGAGATTGACAGGGTACAACTGCCCACTATTTGCAAGATGGCATTTCCTGTTCTGCGGGTTCTGGCAGGACTGTTCCCAGCTGTTGAAAAGAACAAGAGAAGGATTAAGGGTCAAGCCATCTAAAATATGTTCGAGAATGGCTCTTCTTTCTTGGACATAAACCACATTTCCATTGGCGTCGGCTTTTTGGTCATTTTTAAGATCATGACGATGATGATGTTGCACTTCCTCACTTGACAAATCGCTTCCTTCTTCACTTAATACGTTGGCTCCAATCTAAAAGCGCAGTTTTATTGATGGATGCGTTTCTTGATGACACCAGCTGTCAAGTGTCCTTCACAATTACCGGCTTAGTTGGCAGCGCCCTCTACATCCTGCCCCGTTTCCTCGTTCTAAATGCGGCCTGGCTCGCCTCTTACTCCTATGAGCAACATGAAAAGCGATGGCGGTGGAGTGCTCATTAATTTACGATGAAGTGTAATTTATTTTAAAATTTAACGCTACCATTTCTCAAAGTCATGATGTTTGTCATTTGTGAAAGAAGACTCATTTGGAAGCTGAATGACAAACCGCAACTGGGCCGGCCAGAGCGAAGTAACGAATGGGAGATATATGGCGTAGAGACAGCTTTTGGTCGGGACTTTATCGATTACGTCAGTCATAATAATGGTTTTCCGATTTTCACATTTTTGCATTTTTCTTCTTCCGTGAAATAAAAATGACTGAAGAGAAATAGTGTTTCAACAAATGTCCATTCTACATAGTCAGTTTGTAATCGATTCGTTATCTTCCAAACTAGAAGAAAAATGGCGAAATTGAATACATGGTTATAGTATTGTGATGTTCTTGTCACGCACTAAAGCCATTCATGTACAGAAGCTTCAAATCTTAGGATGCATGGTCAACGATTCGTTGATAAAAAGAAACTACACTCAAAAATGAAAAGTTCCTTTAAACTAAACAAGATTATGTAATCCAATTGGACTGTTGTAGTAACCTAAGAGTCATATTTTAAATACAATCAAAGCATAAAAAAGTCAAATATCAATGCCACTTTACAGCAGCTGTTGTTTTGAGAAAGAAACAAACTTACAGAAATGATCATATTCTTTCATTCTTTTAAGTTTTTCCATGTATTCGGGATTATCGGGGAATTTCATTTTCCATGTTCAGACCTATCTGTAAATTGGTTAAATATAGATTTCATCGCCTCATTTTCTGGCCATATACAAGTTGTAAGTTAAATATCAAAAGTATAATTAAAATATGTATATTTAACTATCAAAAGCTAAATATCAATGCTACAGTAGCAACTATTCTGGATTATTGGGCCTACATGTATATGTTGACCTCATGACCTTTTACTATACAGTAGCCTACATCTACTGACGTATTTGTAAATTGTGTTTAAAGTTATTCCATATTTTTAGGGATTATGAGGCAATTTCATTTTTCAAGTTTGAACCTATCTGTAAATGGATTAAATATAGACTTTATGACCTCATTTGTAGTTAACTTGTTACTACGACTACCTGTAATGTCCATGAAACAATTACTTCATCTTTGGAAAACAAAGCTACACTTTCTGATGTTGGAAAACTTTACCTATTGGAGTTATTGAACTTCATTTCAAGCTTTCTTCTATGATAACATAATGTACATGTATAAAATATGAAAATGGACTTAATAAACGTTATAATAGAAAAAGGAACATGTCATGGAATTTTATGCTCAAATTCGTGCTAGTTGGTATATTTAGTAGTTAATCTGATCGCAGTTTTCATGGGTTTGTTGCATTCATCGAGCAGAAAATTGCTGATTCTGCATGTTTTTACATCAGTTTTACATCAATTTGTTTTACTTTATATTTAAACACGTTCCCATCTTCAGCCTCGCTTCTTGGGTTGTTTGCAGCCCGTATGCTGGGGAATGATAAAAAAATCAAGATCAGTAATTTATGAAACATACCGATGCATCAATAGCAGTGAAACTGAGAAAGGGTAATGAGTACGCCTGATGCAGGAGTTACACCCTCTTGCGGATTACAGGAATAATTAGGTTTGAATTAGTGCAGGTTGTGACGAGACTACATTCCGAACGTAGTTATTATTGAGTTGGTTGCATTTGTGGAGCCTACGGAGTCGAAGAGGATACTCAGCGACGTTATTCACACGCACGTTGGATGCGACAAATCTGGGTTCAGCCGATGCAATACGACCAATTTGTTTTAACTGTTATTTGATAGGCGTACAAGGGTCCTTTGCATACTCGTTGCGGAGCAGACAATTGATGCTATTTTATTAGCTTTTAAATCACATTCAGTGTGTGTTTAACATATTGGGGAATTTAAACACTTCCAATATGCAAAAGGGTCATTCAAAAAGTGGATCCACTTTGTGATTGAAGAATATGTGCATATTAAATGCCATGTTTAAGTAACGAAGTACATTTGAATTGAGACAACTTTGCATTGTAAACTACATTTTTTAATGAGCTTTAAATTTCTAAATGCACTTCAAAATTCATTTAAATTGCGTTTGACCGATTTAAATGCATTTCTTTTCAGTGTGGATAGATATGTAAAGCAAGCAGACGTCTGTCGTGGACGTACAGAACCAAATTATTTTACATAGCAAAAATTGAGAAAAGGTACTTTTTTTCCTATAGACAAACCATATATAGTACCTACAGCATATATTTAAATTAAGTCTGCTAACCTGGCCAAAACTATTTACTCAATGGATTTTAATTACTATATCTCACTATACATGTACATGTATACTGTATGTGCATTTTTATTTTAATTATGCTGATATTTATTTAATGTTAGTATTTTTGACTCAGTTTTGCTGATACCAGATTACCATCATTTCATTGGTGCTTTTCATTCTGCTTGCATAGTTGCAGGATCTGAAAAATAAAAGTACAAATTATACAATTTGATTTAAATAAGTGAACTACACTGTAGATACGACCCTTCATGCAGAAATTTGGTAAAAATATACACATTAATTTTGAGTATTTTTTAGATCCAATTTCTTTTTTTTTTCTTGATTTTTGTTTTATTATTGTGTTTTCTTGATTATTATTTTATTATATTTTTTTAATGTTGGTTTCAATAGTAGGTTTTTCTCTATTTTTGTTTTATGATTTTTTAATTTTGCATTGTTTTTTATTCTTTCTTAATTTTCTCTTTTTGTTCTGGATTTTTGTCTGGTTTTCTTTTTTTATTTTATTTTCTATTACTTGAGGTTTGATTTGCTGTTTTTTGTGTTTTATTATGTTTTTATTTTTATTTTCTTGTTTTTGTTATTAAGTATTTCTTAATTTTTGTTTTGTTTTTTGGTTTATGTTTTATTATTATAATTTCTTGATTTTTATTTTATTGTATTTTTTTATGTTTGTTTTATTATTAGGTTTTTCTTTATTTTTGTTTTATGACTTTTTAATTTTGCGTTGTTTTTTATTCTTTCTTAATTTTCTCTTTTTGTTCTTGATTTTTGTTTGGTTTTCTCTTGATTTTTTATTTTATTTTCTATTACTTGAGCAATTAATTTGGGTTAATGGATTTCATCCCCCTACCACATGGTATTTATATTTACTGATAGTAGGGTACTGAGTTGAGTTGAATCGAATTGAGTTTTGATTTGCAGTTTTTTTGTGTTTTATTATGTTTTTATTTTTATTTTGTTGTTTTTGTTATTTAGTATTTCTTATTTTTTTTATTTTTGTTGGTAACGTTTTCTTGATTTTTGTTTGTTTTCTAGTGTTTTATGTGTTCTTGATGTTTGTTTTATATTTCCTTGATTTTTGTTTTATTATGTTTTTATTATGATTTGTAATGCAGTTTATTGTTCTAAAATCTTAATTATGACAAACAGAATCGAAATTTAAAACAGAAAACATATCGAAGGACTGGATTACGGATTCGAATGGTAACCACGATGGCCAAGAGATTTCTCTCACATAACTTTTAGAATTGATTTAATCGCCCGTCATCAAAACCACGCAGGAAATTGTGCAGTTTTCTCATAATATCGCCACTGCATATTCACCACTGCAGTTTCACTATTTAACAAAAATATCGTGAAAGTTCTAATAGTCAGGGATCATTTATAAACATCATGCCAACCAGTTTACACTTCCTCTTACCCTGAGATTTGGCAAACCCTCACAGCTTTGAGGCTATATGTGATTGCCAACCCACTGTCAACGCTTCATTTTCCTCGTTGTCTTGATTGAAATAGTCAGCTAATATAATTTGTCACATTGTTTCATTTAAAACAACTTTTCTGTTTGGCCTCATCCTCCGTGAATACATGCATGAGTAAAAGAAAAGGGGCTGCGAAATGGGGACATTTTAATGCATGTGTGTTTTTTTTTACTTTGGAATTCCATCGGATCCCCCTCTGCAAATAATGTCAGTTGAGTGAGTGTCTGCACGCTTCTTTTTCCGTCTTGGTTTGATGTCAGCTCGATCAGAGGTTATAACTTCGGATTCCACTTTCATGGGAGGACAGAGGAAGACAGGCAATGAAAAATTTAACATGTTGAGCGTAATGCATGCAGGAGTAGCAAATGTAAACGAAAAATGAATGGAAAGTGGAGAAAGGGAGTCGTAGAAATAAGGGTGATAAGGGGCGAGAAGGAAGGAAAAACCAGGGATAAAATGCAATTTCCATGCAATATACCATATAGAACTAAACATGCTGAATATTTTAATATCTCCTTTTTACCTACCGTCAGTCCAGCAAAAGGAAATTAAGAAAGTTTTCACAACGTCATTCTTTGCTCTGCTATGGCATTTGCTTTTGTTTTGAGTATTGGGAGGAAGACTAGGATTTAGAAAATCCATTTTACTGACCTTTAATGTTATATTGTTTCTATGCACAATTTTTTTTGGAGGTTTGATGCTGTTTTCAATGTTTATCGCTACTCCGATGTTGATCCACTATTGAAATACTCGTTTTGTTTATGTCCTTAGTGTCAAATGAATAAAAATATCACTATTTAAAATCCATACTGAACGGATGCTACAGTGCAACCTCGCGGAATATCTCTGAAAATGATTACCTGCACCAGAAGTTAAAATCAAACTGATATCGGTATACTTGAATCCACGCCTGTGTTATGTCTCGTGGAACTTGGTGGAAGGGCTCGCAACAAATCTTGAAATCCTACGAAATTGAAGCTTTTGAAATGAAAACAGTTTTGGAAATCCTTATTATTTAAATTGAATTTTTTTGTATTATAATATGAAAACAATTTTTTCTATGAACTTGCTGTTGACAGGGTCAACAAGTCGTTCATTTTCAATGGGAATTTTTCAAGAAGGATAGATTGTTATAATTTTAAATTATTCCAAAACAAAATGTCTTGCCTTAATGCACTGAATAGCAAAGTAATGCCTATGAGTATTGTATATTTCACATTTTTTTTTAAATTCACCTCGCGTTGATTTTAAATTATTTAAAACCATGGTATGGATTTAAAACATCGCCATACAGATCAACACAAGCAACAGGGCAAAAAATAGTTTTTAGTTAATTTCAGACAAAAAATTGTTAAAAGTTTTTTTTATTTTATGCCAAAAATTGTTTAACAAAATCATATTTTATGCCAAAAATTGTTCAAATTATATTTTATGCCGAACATTGTTCAAAAACTTTTATTTTAGGCCAAAATGTGTTAAAAAAGTTTTATTTTATACAAAAATTGTTTAAAAATTTTTATCCTATGACAAAAATTGATTAAAATGTTGTACTTTATTCCAAAAACTGATTAAATTTTTTTTATTTAATTCCAAAAATTGAATAAATAATTATTTTTTTTTACAAAAATTCCCTGAAATATTCCCATAAAAATGGGATCACTGGTAGACCTTTTTATTTTTGTTAATTTCGTTATATTGTTACATGTATATTCCATTACTTAATGGTGAACCTTTGTTGCACCTCGCGCCATCTGGAGCTGGACGATTCTTTTACCGTATTTTCTTCGGCATCATTTCTGGACTGTTCCACAAAACGTTCAAGGCTCTCTGTTCCGCTCCAAGTCAATAGTTTTATGGAAGGATGCATATGGCGCAGCATTTTCTGCGTCTAAAAGTTTAATGAGCATTAGTGGTTAGATTGTAGGTTGATGTCAATCTTTCGGTAGGCCATGGCGGGAAGAGCCTGCTGTCCCAGCGGAATAGCTAGGATAAGGACAGTATAATAATTCATTGATGCACGAGTGTGAAGTGGATGCGAATTCTTACCAGCATTGAAGCATGAGGGAGAAGCAGCGCTGCCATTCCCGCAAGGGTACATCATCCAGTGTGATTAGAGTCAGCGGGTATCGGCAGGCCTACTCCAAATCTTGTTTGACCCGTGCGGGTTTCTTGTGGGATTCACCTGTTAGAAAACGACCGCGTTTCCCTTTTCAAAAGAATGAATAATTAAGGCAGTCACATTTTCTGTGTAGGAAAACACTGAAAAACGTACTTGCGCAAATGCACTCGCCATGCTGTCAGTCAGTCAGGGTGGTTGCCGGAGCCTGGGCTTCCATTAGCGTCTGCAACTGGAAAAGAAATCTCATATGCAGGTACGTAATAATACAGCTGACAGCCTTGCTGGCTTAGAATCAACACATGCAAGCATACTGAAAAAATCTTGTTTTGTCTAATTCTTCGAACAAGCTGAGGTAATGTTTTAACACAGTTGGTAGATCTGAATGACCACCACAACATTTCTGGTTTTTATTAGAACATATAAGGTAAGAAGAAATAGAGTATACCGGGGGGTCCAAAATAAATAGTGAATCGTAAAAGTTATCAGAATACAAGATTAATAATATCAACTTGCCTTTTAAATTATGCGAGAATTTTAAATGGGGACCCCTATTTTTTTGTAGATTATGAATCTGCACTTAAAACACAATACGTTTTGTTTAAAAGATTTCTTTTGCATCATCTTAGATGTTGCCAAATGTTGCCTTAGATGAAAGGCAAGTGATATTAATATTCTTGTATTCTGATAACTTTTACGATTTACTAATTATTTTAAAAGATATTGAACAAATCATGATAAATGAACCACCCGGTATATATATAACTGCATGCATGCATACATGATACATGTATATTGTTTACATTAGCTGGAAGGCCCGGCTTTTCCCGGATGACCGCAGCGCCCCCATGCTGAAAGCGCTCCCATACCACTTTAGCAAAGGCACTTCATGGAAAAACTTTTTCGCCCACTATAAGTCACCCATATACAAACATACATCTCTTCTTTATAGACATTTATTAGCCATTTTTATATCAAGAAAGTATTACAAAAATGACTGTTGATATACTTCTTTCATCTGTTAAAGAACATTGATAGTTATGACTTCATTTTTTAAAGTAACGTGTTCTTTCACTTTTGCAACTATACTGTATGCATATATAAAAAAGCATATATATATTTTTTTTAATCTAGAAAGTAATACAAAAATGACTGTTGCTATTTTACTTGCCTCTGTTAAAGGATTTTGTGTAGTTATGAATGCATTTGGTTTTTTTTTTAGTAACATGTTCTTTCACATTCATAACTCAGGGGCTTTTAGGCACGCCGTGCATTGGTTGATCGTTAACTTTGTGGAAACATGACTCCATACAATCCAAGTGTCCAGACTAGATCAACTTTAGTCCAGGATCCGGCGAAATTTGCGCAGTACTATGCTGTCAGTGTCTCGTTACGTGTTAACATTGATTTTACAGTTACACTAAAAGTCAGCAAATGTTTCATTGAATTAGTCCTATACAAATTACAGCGCACTAGATTCCTAAACATCGTCTGTCGCCTCCTTCCTGCCATTTGGTGCTCCTGAATGTTTTCCAAAAACATAAATGTCACTGTAGTTGCAAATGTGATTTCCAGAAGAACTTCCAGTGTTAACCAGCTGCGTCGTTTGACCATCCTACAATTCTTTATCCTGCATTACTGTAGGACTGAAACGCTGAAGAGAGGACGCCAGAGTACAATTTTCTGCACATGCATGATCAAATTTTAAAGAAATGTCAGCTCAACGCTTATCTGGCTATATTTACAGCAATGGTGAATGTTGTTTTAGGAGAATTTCTACTGATAGATGGAGCCACGGCTATGTGCACCAAGCATGAAGGCCATGAATGGTCATCATGCAAGCGTTTATGGCACATAATGTATGATCAAGTTTTTTTCTTTATGCTTGAGATAACAAAAATAATATAAATTTTTCCTTCTATCAATGGTAATGATTGAAGGTGGAGTTCTTAGTCGATAACAAAAAGAATTACTAATTGCTGTTAAATTAACTTTCATTTAAGATTTTGGTGAAAAATAAATTTTAATTACGAGTTCATATTTTGCATCCGTAACAACGTTTGTATGCATGGATGAATTTGTGTTGCATTAAATTTGAAAACTAATTGTGTCTAAATAACAAATTTGTGATGGAAACTTTTTATTGAAAGTATGATTGATGTTCATTAAGTATTTACTGAGTGTTTATTAAGTTTCCATAATTTTTTTAAAAAAGCACATGCATGGATTTTAATGACATTTATTATAGAAATACATGTAAACCATCATCTATTGTTAAAAAAATTCCATTTTGGGAGATACATTTTTCCCATCGTTCTTGCAGCGAGTGTATCAGCATTTCTGACAGATAGTGGCCGTCCACTTCTCTGAGCATCTTTCGCAATTGTAGGTCCGTTTCTGAATTTTTCAATCCACTCATAAACCGAACGTTTGAACATTACTTGGACCTTAAACATTTCACAAATTTCTGCTCCTGAAATGCCTTTAAAATTTTTTTTTTTAAAAAAAACGAACAACAGACAGCTGAGCCAATCTTTGCTTTTGAATTTCAAGCCCGGGAAATTTTTTAAACACATCTTTTAATGTTGAAATATGATCAGGAATGATGAAAGAATTTTTCTAAGTAATTTTATTAAAATTCATACATCTTTTTGAAAATAAATTATTGCGGAAAGTTAATGAACAACCTTCGTAATTTTTTTTAATTTGGAGTGGTTTTGAAGATTGGATGCCGTACTGTTTAGGTATGCAAATTATAGCTTAATGATAGGTAATTAATAGGTAATTTTCAAGATGAGATTGCGAAAAATGATTACATTTAAATGAATATATGCATTTTATGCTGCCCCTATACAGCGGCTATCCCATTATACCGCGTGTTTGCATGGTTTGCCATAAAATGCGCAACCTCCAAACTATGCACTCTCCATCTGGCTCCAAGGAATCATGTGCATGGGTTCCATTCTTATTTAATGTTTGAATTTCGAAACTTAACCTACGCATTTTCATCACGGCATTCTGCATAACTTCACATTAACGCCACGATACGATCGCAGAATTTATTGGACAAAGTTATTGCATGGTAGGCAAATCCGTGCAAAAAATTGGAGAAAAATTAATCGAAGCCTGCATTTTTTTTGTTACCAATCTGCCATTAATACATCATTCGCAAATGTAATATTTATAAGCTAGAGCCGATTTCGTCCAAATGCGTGTTTGCAAAAGTCGCATATCATTTTTATGCATATACGGTACGTAATAACTGTTCCATTTGTTATTGGCTTTGGTCCACCCCCTCACAGGGTTTGGCCCGTGGGTACATTCTGCCATCCACGTTTTGCTCGCACCCCTGGCATCCATTAAATTCTTTTTAGTCTTTCTTTATATGCCGAGCAACGCCCATCAATCGGCATTCAGCTTAAAAGGATTACGGCTCTTTTTTCCTCACTTTTCCCTATTTTCATTTAGTATATTTTTGGATTAATGACAGTCATAATTTAGCCTAATATGTTACTTTATTTTTTTTTTCTGCAGCTAAGCCACCTTCGCAATTGAATGCTAACTCGAGTTGACATCACGTATATATACCTATTGTGCGATGGGGCTTTTATGAGGTTTACGCACGAGTCTTCGCTAAGCTTTTTGCTTTATTCACTAACATGCACGCGTGCTAACTTATTCCATGTATTTTATATTCTGCAAACATTGCTAACATATTTATTTAATAATCATATTTCAGCATTGCTCGTGCACCTCCTGAAAGCCCGGAGCTGTCACCGGGAACGAGGAGCTAGGCTTAACTAGGGGAAAAGTCAGAGGAAGACAAGTCACGGGAAATTACCCAAAAAATAACATGAAACTGTAATCGGTAATTGCGCATGTGCGTTGATGTGCTGTTACCGTATTTTTAGGAACTGTTTATCAAATGCCCAAAACATATAGCTTTTGACAATCTGGCCAGTTGTGGACCACATATCTCATGAATGTTGAAGATGTTTACTTATACTTGATACTTTAAGGGCGCCCATGTAACGACCCATGAATAAACTGTTTTGGAATGTTATATTAATTCAAGTCATCTATTTTTGTTGTATCAATAATGAATAAAATGTGGTTTTTTTTTGCGTTTTAATAATATTGTAGTTGTAATTTCTGTGTGACGAATAAATTATCGCGGAAGAGAGTGCTAAACGCTACATCCTGCAGTGTGAGAAATTCTCGAGGAAATTAATTATAAAAATAATAATTACCTATATAAAAACTGTTTCTTAGTCAATGTAAAATTTGTCATCACCATTTCATCAAATGCTTAAAAATTCGTAAGGTTCCTCATTTATTTTTTTAAAAAATGAGGAACCTTACAACTTTTTAGTATTTTAGTATTTACTTATTTAAAAAAAATTAACATTGACAAAATTGAAATTATGGAGTGTGAAATATGGAACGTTGCGTTTCATTTCCGAAATACAAAGCATTATACAGTGTACATGTACTTGTGCTACGTTAAACGCATCATCGTATATGATAAAAGTTTCAAAACAGTTAACCTGAAATATAATTTCATAATTTAGAACATGCAAAATTTGTATGCATTATGTATAGTAATCAGGGTGAAAAAATAGCTGGTAGTCCAAACGATATTAGCCTACATCTTTTAAATTATACATGTACAGTACATGTATAAACCGGAAAAAATACATGTATGAAATAGCATTTATTTAACTTTAATTAAGCAATGCTCTACAACTTTCCGAATTACACTATAGTAATGTACAATATCTCCAGCGTTTTTGAGATATTTAAAGTTTTCTAATACGAGTTATGGTGGATGACATTAATTGTTGGGTTCCAGGTCTTGAATAATCTAATTTTTGGATAGCCCATAGAACCCACAGCACATGTACATTTCAAAGAGATGTATATCTTAAGCAAATATTATTATCAACAAATTTTGAATCCTATTTTGCAGTGCGCAAAAGGTAATTTATTTAATAACAATGGCTATATTAATTCAGTTTTGAGCATAACAGCTTTCCATACTTTGCATTAAAAATGTTGGCTTTGAAAACCTATCAAAATAATTGTCTGCGAAATGAG
>JAQGBX010004457.1:0-15328 GCA_034698745.1 Megaphyllum sjaelandicum | reverse complement strand
CAACGCAGTCACGGCGATCCAAAATTAATACTTCTACAAGGTTAGCTCAGGGCCCATTTTCCGAGTAGAAATTTGCAAAAATGTTCCACATTTTCGGAGTACAGATTTGCAAAAAATTTACACGTTTTCCCACGTTTCCATGTACAAATTTACACAATTTTTCACGTTTTCTATGTTATATTTGCAAAATTTTTCACGTATTCTGAGTACAAATTTGCCATGTTTTAGAGTACAAATTTGCACAATTTTTCACGTTTCCTAGCACAAAATAGCAAAATTGTCCACGTTTTCCGAGTGCAAATTTTCTACTTTTTCCGAGGACAAAATTGCAAAATTTTATAATTTTTCTGAGCAGAAATTTTCAACATTTTCTGAACACAAAAGTTTCCAATTTTAAGAAATTTTCATGTAATTTTTTTAAATGCAATTCATGCAATTGTTAGTAAATTTAAATATATATTTTCCAGTGTAAATGTTGGAAAATACGTCAATTTTTCACCTTGTCATTGGTCAGGGAAAATTTTTTCGAAACCAACTTCATTTTAGTTTTGCAATAATGCAAAGCTTTAATAACACAGCTTTGTTGTTTACTGCATGTTTAGATTGGTAAACGTTAAGTCGTTGGATGGTACGCTGCACCAAAAATGCATTCCTCACGCAGGCCATTTTTGTGCCACAAACCAGGCTTGGTTATGCTTTTTTTCTAATGTATCAGTAATCAACTTATTGATTGTTGCATGTTGGAATGTTTTTAAGAATACTGAGCATGTTAGTTTTGCTTCTCACCTTTTAATCAGACTGATTGCTGATGCTTCGTTTTTGAGTTACTTGATGCATTGATAGATTCTTACTAATTTCTCCATATGTAGCATTAATAGATTATTGAACTTAGAGCAAGTGTTTAGATTAACGACTATTCCATTGTGGGATTTTTGCACAATTTTGTCGGAAAATGATGCAACATGACAACACCACAAACATTCAACTTTTGGATATATGGTTGTGCTAGCTGTCAGAAGGTTTTGTACAATTGAGCGTACATTTTTTTTCTTGCTCGATATTCAAGTTTTGAAAATAAAAAGATTCATTTATTAGAAAATGTTACATTACGTCTAAATTGTGCCCGACTTGACGAAAAATGGCAATCTCGAGTTGGAGATGTTACTAAGTAACTAATACTTTTCATTTTAAATATAAGTGTTCATCTGACCTGTTTTTTCTGCAAATTTGTAAAAACAAAAGGCTGCAGCGTTTTACTCCTACCTGTTTAGTTAAATTTACACCAGATGCCAGTTGAATTTGAAAGCTATAAAAAAAAAAGTTTAGTTATAAATATAAATTCAGAGAAATGCAGCGATGAATATGCCATATTATTCCCAAATGATTTAAAAGATTGTGATGATAAAATTATAAATGTTTTTTGCATGCAATGCAAAAGGAATTGTCATGTGTCTGATATATAGTCTCGATTGACATTGAACTTTGGATAAATCAATGGTTATAAACTTTCAATTGAGCAGATCAGGCTAATTATTTGTAGCGAGGTGTTTTCTGGCAGCAAGTAGTACTGATCTGGTAACTTTATTGCAAACATTAAATATGTCCTAGTTTGTTTTAAGTACATGTACATCGTCAGATTTCCCCTTAGTTGATCTAATTTAAACAGCAATTCAAAGATATGAAGTTAGTGAATTTCTGTGGGTAGGCAAGATTCATCATAGGAATTTAGATTTATCATATTTTACTTTCCAGTGAAATCATTCGTAGCTGCTTTTTAGTCTGTTTTTTCCTGCCACCAAATTTCCAATCAATACTTATCCCATCACCATAGTGACTGAAGTTGTTTATCCTCCTTTACCATGTTTCACATCTTATATCGCAGTATCATTTCCATTCCCCATGCGCTCAATTGAATCGTTCTGTTGTATTATTGCAAGGAACCACCTGTTGTCGAAGTGACTATCGACACATCCCAGTTTGAATGCGGTGTCGTTGAACCGCAGATAGTGGTGAGTAACTAAAATAATGTCACTAGTCCTGCTTTTCCCCATCGTTTTGCACAGGCCAGTCAAAATTGACCTCATTTAGTAGAATGAAATTGCACTACATCATTCAAAGCACACAAAGACCGGCCGATTGTTTAGTTTTGCCACGGGCGAGGTTTCCATATTGCCATTCATTTGTCTGTTGTGTATCACGAGTGACACCTGTCTCATCGCCGTATTGTACATGTGTTGAATCGTACCCTGGCTGTTGCCGAAATCCAGAACTGAAAGCTCGAACTTGAAAATGGTCCTTTTTTCAGTGTGTCACCTAACATCTTATCTCGTTTTGCCACGTTTTAGTGAGTACATACATTATAAGCTCGTTAATCTACCATTCTGTTGTTCGGGTGAGTTAGGTTAATCAAACACGGGCGAAACATATTGGCCGCACAAGTCTTCAGGTGGAACTCTCATTTTATCCCAGGCAACAAATGGCTTATTTCTTAGAAGAAAAACAAATCAGATGTTTAGATAGCTGTAGAATTTGCCATGGAGTGAAGCGATATGGCAAAATTGTTTCCAAAGTTTTGTTTTTCTGATATCTAATTTTTTGTCATATCAGCAAAGGCTAAATTTTCAAGTTCCCTCTCATCGCAAAAACAAACCTCTTTTCACTCAACCAGGATGAGCATCTGGAAGTTAAAATTTAACGAGTTATAACGTTTCGTCATCCAGTAGGCTTGCTATTCATTTATGAACTGTCATTTTATCAGAGCACATCTTTAACAGTTAGATTATCATGCTTGAGAACGTGCAATCAGAATTAATACGAGGTTGTCCTAGTGGTCCATTCACAGTGGGAATTTGTTAAGCACAGTTGCAGATATAAAATGAAATGATTTCGATAGATTTTTTCTGTAAAAAACGATGTGAAATAACTAGGAAATGTGAATTTCGCAGTTAAGATTTTATTATGCGTTTAATATTAATTAGTTAAAAATTTTACCATTTACTTGTTTTTAATTAATATAAAACGCATGCATGTAAAATGTGAAATCAGAAGTTTTACATTTGCTTGTTCAGTGCTCAAAACATATCTATACATATTGTATTATCATTAATATTTAATCATATGCTTACAACTACGGTATCTTCAATACACTACTTGTACTGGAATACCATTTTAATGTGATAGGGGGCCTACTATTAATATTACCAGATTCAAACATACACCAAGCTTACTGTTACGAGTAAAATACAAATTTATACATCGCATTTGTAGCTGCTAATTACAATCGACCAATTTTATTGCATTCATGTACATGGTTCCCCCAAACCTGGAAAACCTGGAAAAGTCAGGGAACTTGAAAATAACCTGGAAAAGTCAGGGAAGAATGGTGTATTTAAAAAAAGTCAGGGAAATTCAACGCAGTTATGGCGATCCAAAATTAATACTTCTACAAGGTTTTAAAGCTCAGGGCCCATTTTCCGTGTAGGAATTTGCAAGACTTTTCCACGTTTTCTGAGTACAAATTTTCAAAATTTTGCCCTTTTTCCGAGTACAAATTAGCAAAATTTTCTACGTTTTCCGTGGACAAAAATTTCGTGTACAAATTTTCAAAAATCTCTTGGTTTTCTGAGTACAAATTTGCCACATGTTCCCACTTTTTAAGATCAAACATTTTTAACATCTACTGAATACAAAATTATCCCATTTAAAAAAATGTTCATGCAATTTTTTAAATTTTGTAAAAAAAAATGTCTATGTTAATTTTCAAAATTGTCGTTAGTAAATTTAAAAAATTTTTCCAGTGTCAATTTTAGAAAACATTTCAATTTTTCTCGTTGTTATTGGTCAGGGAAATTTTTTAAAACCTGGAAAAGTCATGTACATGTAGGTGTAACACTGTAACTGGAATTAATAATTTAATTATGGTAATTTAGGCATTTTTAATAGCAAAATGCGCGTGAATCAAAGAACTGCTAAGTTTCCGAACAGTTTCAAAATCTCCTCCCAAAAGAGAGGTTAGATAAAAGTAGAAAGGTCGTAATACAGATCTATAGTATGCACGGTGACCCGGACATGTGACCCTGAATTCATTAATAGTTTGTTCAAGGCCGGCTCGCATTCTCCATTTATGAAGTCCAACAATTAATGAACTGCAAATTAGCAAAGTTCAGATTTACCTATCAGACAATGGGATGATCATTTTACTTTGACCTCGTGAAATTTACATTTTTCTATTGATGATCTAGTCATTGAAAACATCACAGGTAGACGTTGTGAAGGAATTGGTCTGATATGGATTGCTGGTGGGTTCATGGCGACCCCACTTCTTGTGCATGAATATGCTGTAACCTAATTAATATTCATCATTCTCATTAACAGTACTTATTAACAATTAACAAATCGGATTTTCCATTGTAACCAACGTGAAAGCTCTTCCTATTAACAATACCATATGGTGCAATCTACTGGATAATTGACTGATTTTTGTGCGCATTTGTTTCGCCATTGCTTTTTTTTCAGAGCATAGCGCAGTATCCGATTGTAGAAAATGTTGGGGAAGTGACCATTCCATCGCTGCACATGGATCAGATTAGTGAGGTTCGACCTGTTGTGTTCACTTCTTTATGTTGTCTGCATCGTTGTTCCCCAGGCAAATAACGTCTCTGCGTTGATGTTCTCGGCGTTCATCCTAGTTTATTATGTTGCTAACTTACAGTATTCAGGTTGTGCAATGATCACACGCAAGTGGGCATTACCAAGTTGGATTATCACTGACAACATGATAATAACGCTATTATGAGAATGAAAGAATTCACATATGCAGGCGAAAGCTTTCACCATTTCTGAATAATTTCCGTTTATTTCATGTTGCTGCCTGACAACAATAACAATTTTTACCTCAACACCTTTGACAACAATATTTGAAACTTTGTACAGGAGCTGATATCTTGCCAATTTTTAAGCTTTAGGTGAAATTTTTTAAGTGCGATTTGGTTGAACATGTATTGTGTGCCCAAGATCATTTTAGCCGATACATTTTTGACATTATAATATATTTTTAAAAAATTAAAAAGCATTTTTTTGCATAAATTACGTAATTGTGTATGCAATGAGAAAAAAACATGTTAAGTCACGTAAGCAAAAGAATACTACTGAGAACGTTTATATTTCTGCGAAATTTGGATTGCACGTGTTAGGATTATTGCAGGTGCACACCATAAATGTACTTGTTCGGTGAAAAGCATATTTCCCCAATGTGAAATTATTTTATATGTAGCTTTCTGATGATTTATAACAACCCTGTCAACGATTTGTCGGCCGTTTAGTTTTGAGTGCATATCTTTAAAAAAAATTATGCCCGACTAATCATTATGTTAATGTTGAGTAATTATTACACAAAGCCATGTTGTGCGCCGAGTGATTTGGCTCTAATTTTACCATCATTCCGTATCCTTATGTAAATTACAGGTTTCGGGCATTCGGTGACACACCGAAGTGCTTTTATGCACTTCACTGCTGAAAATGTTGTTACGGGTTTAAAAATTCTTTTCCTGTTTCCAGCATGACGTGGATCTCTATTACCAGCAGCAACAACAGCAAGAGGAGGCTGAACGAATCCAAGCGCTGCTGCATCGGCAACAGCAAGAGGAAGAAATGCGGCGCCAACAAGAAGAAGTAGAACGACAGCGGCTACTTCACGAGCAGATTCTTTTGCAAAGGCAAGAGGAGGAGGCAGAACTGCAAAGGCAAAGGGAAATGGAAGAACAACAACGCTTGGAGCAGGAGGAAAGAGCTCGGTGGCAATCAGAAGAGGAGTACAGGAGGCGAGAACAAGAGGAGCAGCTCCTGTTAGCTCAGGAGAAAGCCAAAGAGGAAGAAAGGCTTCGCTGTCTTCAACTGGAGGAGGAAAAAATGAGGCGGGAGCAAGAGGAGGCAAGTACTGTAGGGCTGGTTTTCAAAAAGATCTATGTCTGAAATTGTAAAGCCGATGATTTGTAGATAGAAAATGTGTAGAAAAAATTTCCTATCCGAGCTGAACATCTATATTTATACATTAGACTTTAGCCCGTGAAATTTGGTAATGCTGACCTCATTTTGACAACTATTTAAGCAAAACATTTTTTCTCTTTAAGTGCATGCCTATTTTGTGCTAAATGTATACGCACTATGCAAGATTTCGAGACGTTGGTTGATGCACCCATTAGTTGGTCTTGGCTATTATTAGTCTTCAATGCATAAACTAACAGCAAAAAAAATTAGTATGAGAGGCCTAAAAGATGATGATGATGATTAAATGTAAATGCATGTCCAAGTCTTCATTAAGGGAAGATTTCTAGTTTGAGCAGAGTCTAAATGTGTTTTTTTGCGCTCCAAAATTCATCAGGAAATGGAAAGAGCTCGTTGGCAACGGGAGGAAGAATTCAGGCAAATGCAGGAAGCTGAAATATTAAGGCTGAAACTGGAAATGGAAGAACGGATCGCGAGAGAGCAACAAGAGGCCGAAAGAATAAGGCGAGAACAAGAGGAAGCCGAAAGAATAAGGCGAGAACAAGAGGAAGCCGAAAGAATAAGACTGGAACAAGAAGCCGAACGAATAAGGCAAGAGCAGGAAGCCGAACGAATAAGGCAAGTGCAGGAAGCCGAGCGAATAAGACAAGAACAAGCCGAGCTAATCCGGAGGCAAAAGGAAGAAGCCGAATTAATCAGGCAACAGCAAGAAGCTGAAAGAATAAGACGAGAGCATGAGGAAGCTGAAAGAAGGAGACAGGAGTACGAAGAAGCAGAAAGAATCAGGCATGAAAAGGAAGAAGCTGAAAGAATCCGGCAAGAGCGAGAAGAAGCCGAAAGAATCCGACAAGAGCGAGAAGAAGCCGAAAGGATCCGGCAGGAGCGAGAAGAAGCCCAAAGGATCCGGCAGGAGCGAGAAGAAGCCGAAAGAATCCGGCAGGAGCGAGAAGAAGCCGAAAGAATCCGGCAGGAGCGTGAAGAAGCCGAAAGAATCCGGCAGGAGCGAGAAGAAGCCGAAAGAATCCGGCAAGAGCGAGAAGAAGCCGAAAGAATCCGGCAAGAGCGAGAAGAAGCCGAAAGAATCCGGCAAGAGCGAGAAGAGGCCGAAAGAATCCGGCAAGAGCGAGAAGAAGCCGAGAGAAAAAGAAGAGAACAAGAAGAAGCGGAAAGGATCATGCGAGAACGGGAAGAAGCGGAAAGGATCAGGCGAGAACTAGAAGAAGCCGAGCGAATCAAGCAAGAACGGGAGGAAGCTGACCGACTCAGGCAAGCGAGGGAAGAAGCAGAACGTATACAGAGAGAAGAGGAAAGAAAGAAAAGGGAGCACGAGGAGGCTGAACGTGTCCGGATGGAAAGGGAAGAAGCCGATAGGCTAAAACGTGAGCAGGAAGAAGCTGAGAGAAAGAGAATGGAGCTCGAAAAAGCCGAACGCATGAAGCGAGAACAAGAGGAGGCTGAGAAACGCCGACTGCAGCAGGAAGAAAAGCTTCGAAAGGAACAGGAGACTGCTGAACGGCTGCGCAAAGAAAGAGAAGAAGCTGAAAGGCTGCGCAGAGAGCGGGAGAGGAAGAAGATCGAGGAAGAGGAAGAGAGACTGAAGAAAAAGAAATTGGAGGAAGAGGAAAAAGAAAGGCTGCACCAGGAGGTAATAATAGAGTCAAGTTAAGCACCATTTTCAGACTCGTTTTTTAACATCGGCGCGTCATAGCTTTTAACTTTCCCCATATTTTCTCTAAAAAATCTGCGTTTGGACAAATACTTTTCCATTATAACTTGAAAATATTATAAAACTAAACATATTCGTCCAACCTTGACTCAAACGTTTGACCCCACGTTTGAGTAAAATATTCTACAGTTGATTTGAGGCAAGTGTTCTGCTGCACGGTGTGGTATTTCTTTTTGTCCAAACATTTGATCCAATGCTTGAGGCAAATAAAAATGGCGGAGGACGAAGTTGCAGTTGTTGCTGCAATGTTGGTGGTATTATCTTGATAACTACCTGATTCGAGTAGCCGTGCTCCAATGTTCGAGACGTCCTTTGATTTGGATCTAAAATGCCGACAACAGGCGGAACATCTTAAAAACGATGCTACGTTGGAACGTTAGGTGTTTGTAGCATCAGCTTTAACCTAATTACCATCGCTGAACCAAAAAATGTCAAGGGCACCTTTCAAGCACTGACATATGGTGGGTGGGGGGGGGGAGGTCGAGCACATTTTCAGGACAATGCTCCTATTTCATTTGCGATCGACTATATGCATCATCGTAAAATTGTATTTGTAACAAATCTGAACTATTTTTAGTAAGTTTTATTCCATCATTTAATCTCACGCAAAAAGAAGGACCAAAAGTAAGCATCCGTCTTAGCATGGAGCTCAGTCAAGAATTGAGAATGGTTATGCCTACTTCTAGAGTTATTATTAGTAATGAAAATATGAGAAACGAGACGATGCAATCTTAATGAAATTTAGTGGTTTAAATTCATTCGATAAGGTTAGATTTTGAGTAGTTATTGACTATTTTTAGCTAAAATTGTGCGTGTCAATAAATCCATATATGGTATGACTTCCTAATGAAAGACCATTATGTCATGACACCTAATGATCCCATATAGGAAGACCCCATAATAAATATTTTTTGTATTATTGCTCTCATTTACAGTATTTGGACAAACAGACTGCAGCTGCCTTGATCCAGATCCCTGTACAAGTTCCTGTTATTTCTGGCCCTCCTCCGACACACGAGGGAATGCTATACCAGCCCATCATGCCTGGTATGGGACAACCCTGGCCCGTCTCTCAACCTGGTTTTCCTCCATCTATGATTATTCCGCCACCAGTTGGAATGGGAGAGGCCCCTCCAGGCTACAACAATGTCCCTCATTACCACGGAGAAATGTCTTCACCCCCACATTCCAGTTCTCCACCCCCTATTCCAGGGTTAGGACCACCTTCTCCGTCGCATGGAAAAGTAAGTGATGTTGAGTGTTAACGTATTACTTTGGCATGCTGTTGACATTTACAATGGTCGCATGTTTCTCCATTTTACACAGTCAGATTTAGCAAAGCCGCCCTCTTTGATGTCACTCGACCTGCATAGGCCATTGGAAGATGGACAGGATGTTGACATGCGATTGCCACAAGCACTGGAGAAAGTGCTGGCCTACAAAATGGAACGGGCACAGATGTTGGGAGTTGATCCAGACACAATTGCGGCTGTCGGTGCGTTCACATGCTTGATTTAATCTTGCAATACAAATAGTTCCCCCAAGTTTCTTATTGAAATCTTTCTCTCGTAGAACCAGTGGATGAAGAAACTGCAAAGGAGGCAGAGGATGATGGGGTTGAAATGGAAGATGCGACCGCAACGGCCAATAAGAAGCAAGCTGCTAAATCATTGGAGCCAAAACCAGTAAGGAAACATACTTGTGAAAAGAAATCGTATTGTAAAGATTACAGGGGTTCCCCCAGATCTGGAAAACCTGGAAAAGTCGGAACTTGAAAAAGACCTGGAAAAGTCAGGGAAGAATGGTTCATTTAGAAAAAGTCTAGGAAATTCAATGCAATCATGGCGATCCAAAATTAGTACTTATACATGGTTAGCTCAGGTTTACAATTTTCCTCGTTTCTGAATAAAAATTTGCAAAATTTTTCGTGTTTTCCTAGTACAAATTTGCAAAATTTTTCACGTTTTCTGTGTACAAATTTGCAATATGTTCCACGTTTTTTTTTTTTTTTGTTTTTTTTGAGAAAATTTGCAAACTTTTTAACGTTTCTGAGTACAAATTTGCAAAATTGTCCACGTTTTCCATGTACAAAAGTTGCGAACTTTTCGACGTTTGCCGAGTACAAATTTGCACAATTTTCCACCTTTTCCGTGTAAAAATATGCAAAATTTTCCACGTTTTCCAAGTACAAAGTTTCCAAATTGTCCACGTTTTCCGTGTACAAATTTTCAAAATTCTCTAAGTTTTCCAAATACAAATTTTCCACATTTTTCGAGGAAAAATTTGCCAATTTTCCGCTTTTTCCGAGCACAAAATTTCAACATTTACCGAATACAAAATTGTCTCATTTTACAAAACTTTTGTATGTAAATTTTCAAAATTGTCGGTAGTAAATTTAAAAAAATATTTACCAGTGTCAATTTTGAAAATGTCAACTTTTCACGTTGTCATTGGTCGGACATTTTTTTAAAACTTTGAAAAGTCAGAGAAGTTGAAAATAAAATTTCTGGGGTAACCCTGGATTATTTATGATGAGTGATTGCTTTGTCATACATGTAACTTAAAACAGCTTTGTTATGTAATGATGATTACATGATGCTCTGTTAGGGTTTAACTTCAACTTTCATCTACTAAGTTCAACTAATTTTTATATCTCCTTGATTCATAACATTTAGTCAAAGAACAAGCAGAGAAAATTGAAAAAAAAGAAGCGAGCTCGCCATCGTCGTGACATCGAAACCATCCGCGAGATAACGATCGATGAAGAAACTGGAGAAGTAGAACCGGATGTTGAAGTCCAGTAAGTGAAAGTGTTGAGTGATTTAGTTCTATTACAAATTTCCTAAATAACATAGAAATCTTATTTCTTCACAGGTACATCGAAGATTCCTTGGATTTAAATCCAACCGATCCAATGTACCATCATTTCATGAAGATTTTTGAGGCTTTCAAGTTGACTGATCCAGAAATAGCCCGAAGGGAAGCAGAGGAAGAAGCAAACAGGCTAAAGTTAGAGGCGAAAAAGGAGCCGGACCTTAGAAAAAAACCTAAAGATGCGGATGAAGATTTGGAGGAAGAACAATCGGTATGCCACATGAAGTTACTCGACAATGTCCACAAGAGGTTTATACTAGAATGCTCATTTCCAATTAAAAACTCGTTTTAAACTTTCAGAAAAAAGAAGAGCAGCCAAAACTGTCCAAGCGAAAGTTGAAAAAATTAAATCGGCTAAGCATTGCTGAATTGAAGCAACACGTGAATCGACCCGATGTCGTGGAAATGCACGATGTGACAGCAAAGGATCCAAGATTACTGGTTATTCTAAAAGTAAGTGGTTTGCTTTTATCGGGTAAATGAAAACTTACGTGGATGCTGTTTTCTTAACGTGGATGCATTTTGTCCTTTCAGTCCACCAGAAACACCGTACCTGTTCCACGCCACTGGTGTTTCAAACGCAAGTTTCTCCAGGGCAAGCGTGGCATAGAAAAGCCACCCTTTGATCTTCCCGATTTTATTAAGAAAACTGGAATAATGGAGATGAGGCAAGCATTGCAGGAGAAGGTAAGGTTATCGACTCATAATTGTCTTTGTGGCACCACAATAATGTTTGCATTCATTAAGTTTTGTAAAATTCGTCGACTTATTCACGTATTTTAGGAGGACCAAAAAACGTTAAAGGCAAAAATGAGGGAGCGAGTTCGACCAAAAATGGGAAAAATTGATATTGATTATCAAAAGCTGCACGACGCTTTCTTTAAGTATGCATTGCATATTCTGATAGTTTTTGAGTGTCATATTTCATTTATCATATTTGCGAATGTTCCATAATGCAGATGGCAGACGAAACCCAAAATGACCATACACGGAGATCTGTATTACGAGGTAAGTTCTGGTACATTCGTGTTGACAATTTTTTGTCCGTAGATTGATTTAAGAACTAACTTGAAGCTTCCTCGTACATGCGTATTTAGGGTAAAGAATTTGAGACACGTTTGAAGGAAAAGAAGCCTGGAGAGCTGTCTGATGACCTGCGCACTGCAATGGGAATGCCTGTCGGACCGGTAAAATTTTAAAACCAATTTGTAGGGATATGTTGCAAAAATAATCCATAAATTGTCAATAATTTCTTGGGAGCCTGTGGGAGAAATATGTGGATTAATAATGTAATGTACAAATAATACGTGCTGGTGAAAATTGCAAGTTTTTTAAAAAAAAATTTATATTAAAATATAAACTTTTTAAATTTAAAAATCACACTTTGAAAAAGTGTTCTAAAAGAAAAGAATCTTTGTGCTTGCAGTTTTTTTAGCATAATGTTTATTTTTGTAGACAAATAAATGGAATAGTTTAAAAGTTAGTAAAAATTTGTGCTGGATTATGAAACTCAAATGAATTTGAATTTATGCAACACATAATGCAATAGTTTCAGCTGATATGTCAGCAGGTTGGCTGGTGGTAAAATTGTGTTAAGGCCATCATACACGGGGCAATTTGTTGCCGAATTTCAGGCAAGTTTGGGCATGTCGGAAAAGTTGAGCATATATTTCCTGAGTATTTTACTAACCATGGCTTTTAAAACTGATAATTCCTAACTCAACTGGCAAAAAATTGCCTTATGTATGACGGCCTTTAAATACAGATTCCCACTTTGATCTTCTTGGAACTTCGATAACAATTCCATGTTTTGTATTTACCTAGAATTCCCAGAAAGTTCCTCCACCTTGGCTGATAGCCATGCAACGCTACGGCCCTCCCCCATCTTACCCCAATTTGAAGATTCCCGGTCTCAACTCGCCCATTCCCGATAGCTGTTCATTTGGCTACCATGCTGGCGGATGGGGCAAGCCCCCTGTTGATGAGATGGGTAAGCCACTCTATGGAGATGTATTTGGAATGCAAGGAGGTGATCATCAGGTTCGTAAAGGATCCATTTACGTTCTGTCCTCATTTGTTTGGCGTTTAATGCTGATCCGTGGGCGTTCTTAGCAATCCTTACCCGAGGAGGAAGTTGATCGCACCTTGTGGGGCGAGTTAGAATCTGAATCGGAGTCCGAATCGGAAGAGGAAGACGAGGAAGAGGAAGAGGAGGAGGAAGACGAGATGGAATTGGATGAGATGGACAAAAGTGGATTCGTGACTCCGGCCGAAGGTGGGCTGGTGACTCCTAGCGGAATCTCTTCCATTCCGATGGGAATGGAGACCCCCGACATGATTGAACTCAGGAAAAGGAAGATAGAAAGTGAAATGGAAGGGTAAGACTTAATGTCCCATTTATTTAAACTAAAGAGTAATCGTGCATGTTGCCGAACGTTTTTAGAGATAAACAAGTCTTTTTTACCTGTCTTAAATTAGCGGAGAAACGCCGGCACTTTATACTATACTTCCGGAAAAGAAAACTGATCGTCTGGGCAGTGCCATGATGGGATCGACTCATATCTACGATATTGCCGCGGTAAGATTTTGAAAGTTCTTTCCTAAAGTTAACGGAAGTTTTTGAGGTTTTTTTTATGAGTAAAGGAAATTTTGACCTTTTGTTGACCTTAAATTTTTTAAAGGTGTAAGACATGAAATCGATGCAAATTTGCTGTAATGTTTGAATTTGCTCATTTAATTTATGCATCTTTCTAATTTCCATCGTTTTGTAGGCTGTTCCAGGCCGACCTCGGCTTGGTGGTTTCAATACAGTTGAAGGAGGCGTTGACGTGGCTTTAGATCCGAGCGAACTGGACTTGGATGCGGCCACTATGACGGCTCGTTACGAGCAAACGTTGAGGGAGCAGCAAAATCAGCTGGAAAAGGAGGACCTCTCCGATATGGTTGCCGAACATAGCGCGAAGCAGAAGGTAAGAAACTTTACCTTGATTTTCATGTTTAGCCTCAATAACGCATTAAACTAACATTCTAAATGTGAAATTGTTGTAGAATAAGCGGAAACGCGCTGCGGGGGAACAACACACGGGTCGTGCTGTGAAAAAATACAAGGATTTCAAGTTCTAGCTGCCAGTAATTGGGCTTTTATGTTTTTATTCTTCTGTATTAGTCGGTTGTATTTGTAAAATGTAACAAAATTCAAACATTTAAATGAACAGTATTTGATAATTTGTTTCAGTTTTTTTACAATTATTTAGCAAATACATTTCATCTTTTCTCCTCCGTCAATTTTGTTCACACCATTTATATGACAAAACGTTCAGTGTTTTAATACATTCAGGGCTGCTATCGAGCTGGAAAGTCAGGGAGAGTTAGAGAAAGTCAGGGAAACTGCCAGTTGTCAGGCAACATCAGGGAAATTAAGTGATTTAAGCGATTTATCAGGGAAATCAATAGTAAAACTGCAGTAAAAGGCGGCAAATTAAAGATGGAGGGGATCAAAGCTACTTCCTCCGTTCTTTGAAGTCCTTTGACGCTACATGGATTGCCCTAATTTTTTGCACTTCTTTGACATTTCCGCAAATGCGAAATTTTCAACCAGTTACATGAACTTCCTGGGTCATGAACAAGGATCCCATGATAAAAATCAATCAAATTGATGGTATTGTCCAGATGTTAAATTCAAAGAGATGCCAAAAAAAAGAATAGCATGATGTTAATTGTTTTTAATGACTTTTCCTATTCCATGTCGGCATCTTTTAAGTACTAACTGGTTTTTGGCATGATTATCCAAAAAGACAAAATGAAAATAACAGGTACTGCACTGACTGGAATCTAATACTTGATTGGTCACAATTTACTAACTAATAGTCCAGTATCATACAAGCAGCAGATTCCAGTTTGTGCAGTACATGCTATTTTCATTCTAAGTTCAATCAGTGCAGTGTTATTTCAAAAGAAAAAGATAACATTTTATAATTCCATATTTTTTTTAATTTTCCAAGTTTTGTCGAGCACAAATTTGCAAAATTGTCCACGTTTTCCTGAGTGTAAATTTAAAACAAATTGTCACGTTTTCCCGAATACAAATTCACAAAATTTACCACGTTTTCCTGAGAACAAATTTGCTATATATTCAACAGTTTCTGAAAATAAATTTGCCAAGTTTTTTCAGAATTTTCAAAATTTGCCACGTTTTCACCGAGTTCAAATCTTAAAATTTGCCACGTTTTCCAGAGTTCAAATTTGCAAAATTTGCCACGTTTTTCTGAGAACAAATTTTTAATATATGTCACGTATTCAGGAATACAGATTCACAAAATTCATCACGTTTTTCTGAGGACAAATTCGCTATATGTTCAACAGTTTCTAAGGACAAATTTTCCACATTTTCCCAAGTTCAAATTTGCAAAATTGTCCACGTTTTCCCGAGTTCAAATTTGCTAAATTTTCTACATTTTCCCGAGTTCAAATTTACAAATTTTTCCACGTTTTTCCGAGAACAAATTTTTAAAATTGTCCACGTTTTCCCGAGTGCAAATGTTAAAATTTTGTCTCGTTTTCCCGAATACAAACTTTCAAAAATTGTCATGTTTCTCCGAAAACAAATTTCCAAAAACTTTAGTTAAATCTGATTTCTCTAATTTATACACTTAAGGGGGAGTGAAACAGCGCGATTCGCACCCACTCCCACCCCCAGCATGCGCCCGAGTGACGTCATTTATGACG
>JAQGBX010004456.1:0-15331 GCA_034698745.1 Megaphyllum sjaelandicum | reverse complement strand
CACTAAGTACTTTTGTAAACGTTTGTTGACAACCTGTATATCCTGACCGGAAGTAGTTATCAACATAATTTTTTTTTTTAAATTTACAGAAAAAATCAGTAATCATTATATCAAGAGTTTGATTTTTTTGCATTACTAGAATTAAATCATGACCGAAAGGGTTAAGCAAAGAAAGACCCTGAAAGCACAGTGCTGGAAGAACTTTAGAAGGATTACGGCGCTTTTGCTAAAGACATACTGAAGACGCACGACAAAACCCTCGACCACGCGTCACGGTGCCCTCGACCAAACCGGTGACATTTTCAAAATGGCGCACATGTCCCAACTCCCACGCAAGATAAGCCATTTTTAGCGAAGTTCTGGAACTTCAGGACTTTATTTTCTTTTACAGTCCAGACAGTTTAGTTTTTAGAAATATACAAGGGCGTCGAAAACCATAATAGGGTCTGCCCTATATTTAGGGGGGGCGGACTTCGATCATCAGCTTCGGCCATGCATGGTCGAATTTTTCGCATGACCTTAAAAAATTAAATTACCAATTCAAGTTCTTGCGAATGTCAAAGTTAGGTACAGTTGTAATTGGTAAGAATTAAAGTGTAAAATCGTTAAGTAGCACGCAATTGCATGTTTCCTAGCTACGGCACCGATTGATGGGCTGAACTTCATAATTCTTTATAGCATGCATGTAACCATGCAAGTGTAGTCACTTGCATGATGTAAACTGCATACTGCACATGATGATTAATTCTGGCGGGAATTTTAATTTCTAACATAGACGCCTACATGTATATTTTCATACAGTATTATAATAATTGTAAACTTATTTAATCCAAACAACAGTATGCACATGAAGCTTTATGAAAGATCAATTCATTTCCTTCCTACCATTATCCTCTAACACGGATAACTTCTGTATTCATACGTCACTTTACTGTGACCTTCGTGAATAAATATTGTATTGTATGTTCGTGCATTGATTAAATATAGCTAGATTAAATTTTGATTCATTTGATGACTGCGACGAATTTGAATCGATCAGTACTATTTTATAGAATGCCAGCGATCGAGATCGATCGTCGACACAATATGAATTATATACAGTATACTTATTTATCTCATAGTTGAAAAATCAATAATTCTTTTGAGAGATTTTACAACTTTTACAATGTTTGATATTTTTAAGGTGGAGGAAGTGGGTTTATTGGAAGTGCAATTTCCAGAACGCTTCAAGATAATGGCTACAAAGTCATCACTATTTCACGTAAGCCTGGTGCTTATAGGATGACCTGGGTATGAGTATGAAAGGTTTTAAAAAATATCTGTGATCCAATATACATGTAAATGTATCGCTAAATTTTAGGAATAATTTTATTTCTAGGGAGATTTGTCATCTGAAGGACTTCCTCAATGCGTGGCTGTAATAAATGTTGCAGGACAAAATGTACTCGATCCAAGACGAAGGTTAATTTGTCTGACAGTTTTATTTTTGGCCCCATGCCAAGTGAAAACAAAAACACTTATGTTGCTTGCCTCATTACATATACAAGGTGGACGTCAGGATTCAAACAAAACGTTTGGTCAAGCAGGGTCAACACTACCAAGTCCTTGGCAAATGCAATTTGTCATGCATCAAAACCTCCAAAAGTGTTTACCACCATATCAGGAGTTGGTAAGATTGTAATTTTTTTTCCGAGTCTGGTCAAACTTTACCATAGCAAAGTTGCGTAACAATATTCTGTCAAATGGCGCAACATCATTTCATGTGTCTTATCAGATATGATAATTGCCCGGTTGGAATACACAGAAGAACACAACGCTTGCAAAACATTTACAAAAATTCCCAAATTAACAATGAATTTTTGGGACTGAATAATGCCGGTTTGTTAAGAAAAAGTTTGTTTTGACAATTTTGAATAAACGAAGGAACAAATTAACGTGATACGATGGATGATTTTGCAAATAAGGCATAGTGATAAGAGTCGAATATTAATTTTTTTTAGGTTTCTATAAACCCGATTCTGATAAAGAATACACCGAAGACAGCCCCGGAGGCGATCATGACTTCTTAGCAAATTTGTGTAAAGAATGGGAATCTGCATCGTCTTTGCCAGAAGGCTTTCCAGTTAGGAGGGTCGTGATACGGTCTGGTATGAAAACAAACATTTAAAGAAGACCCAGCAATTATTCTGTACTTTTCTAGCTAACCATTGCCAATATTTTTTGCAGGCGTTGTGCTAGGTAGACAGGGTGGTCTAATTCAGCAAGTGTTTTGGCCATTTTTCCTCGGGTTAGGTGGACCTGTTGGCTCAGGGCAGCAAATTATGCCATGGATTCACATCGATGACTTGGCTGATCTTTTTTGTTATTCGATAGAAAATAAGCATGTCTCCGGCATCTTAAACGGAGTTGCCCCTCAAATAATTACAAATGGTGAATTTGCAAAGGCCTTTGCCAGGCAAATGTGGAGACCAGCATTAATCCCATTACCTCTTTTTGCGATCAATTTTGCCTTTGGTGAAGAGCGGGCCAAAATCATGACGGAAGGTCAGAAAGTCATCCCAAAGCGCACCATAGAATCAGGATTTCAGTACACTTATCCAGACATCAAGTCGGCCTGTAAAGAATGTGCAAAAATAATATATGCTGATGTGCCACAATAGTCTTATGATCTGAATAGTCTTAAATTAAAGTTATGTGAAATACCTGTGATATAGTTTCTTTAGTTGTAGAAATAAAATTGTTTGCCAATTTCATCCACATATTGATTTTTCCTTTTCTTGAAAATGTCATTTGAGGGTCATGCATAAAATTAATCCTGTAACAATGGGATAAATTTGTCCAAGAAATTGTACTAAAGTATTTACTGTGCTATATGAACCAATGAGTGTATGTAGTACACTCAAGGAGGATGAGTACATTTTTTCAACATGGCATTTTCTTTTCAGTTTTAAATCTACACATTTTGAACCATCTGCATCCATCCTAGACTAGTGGCAAAAGTCTGCTAGGTTGGATAACATAAAATTTTATTTGGCCTTGCTTCATATTTTATTACAAAATAAGCTTCTCCGAAAAGACGGAAGGCAAAATGCAGCCCGAGCTCAATGCCTATAAGTACAATTAACCTGTTATACTCGTCGTACGGTTTTCAGACTCAATCTTGATAATTCAAGTGAAAGTTAAGTGAAAAGTGTGATTTTTAACACACCCAATGTTGTTGCTTAAAACTAAAATTGACACGAAGATGTGCATTTATTGCATATTTATATATAAATTTAAGATATCTTTAATTTCGCACAAGTTTGTAACTTTGACATTGTACTATGTGAACAATCTGCTATAAACATACCATGTCAAATAAGGATCCAAAATGGAAATAGTGAATGCATGTTACGCAACAACATCCCAGTACCTTCCCATTTATACAATCTTTTTTACTGCTAACAAATGCATATCTTAGAACTAAGCGGCCTGAATAACTATACTTACACCATTCAGTCTTTCCCAGTGCTGAATTCTGCTTATGAAAATGTTTAAAAATTCTTCTTTTGCGAATTGCTCAAATTAGAAAATAAATTACGCAAATCAAATTCACTTGTAAGAGACAATGGTTTCATCCAACAAAGCTGGGAGACTAAACATTTCATTATGCTCAGAGATAATTGACTACACTAGGTACTGGAAACAAAGTTAATGTGCAGTACGGGTGAAGCTCAAGAATAAATTTTGTTATGTAGTCATTAAACAGTATATATGTACAACACTTCTTATTTCATAAGGAAATAAAAACTTAAAGCACAAAATTAGCCTTTGAGAAAAGCCTAATTTGTTGCATTTTGTTCGTAATAGAATCTTCACCAATTCAATCCCCTTATTCTCATGTCAGTCAGCACAGCCCAACAAATATTAATAACATTAAAATCGCTAGCTCTAGGCAGAATTTGACAAAATCTTAAACTCAAGGCTGGTCCAAATGCTTTTGCCACAATAGGTTTAATCTTGCAACATCATGTCAGGATATCTAAGTGTCAATTACTATACCATTTTCTGACCAAATTTAATTTACAGCCATGAAAATAGCAAAAGAGGGGAAGATCAGTCAATTAAGCAAACATAAATAACCTTTTGATAAAATAAATTTGAAACATCCCCATTACGTCAACAAGTTAAAAAAAACTAAATAAAACATGAGTGCTCATACACGATCAGTTTTGTTATTAGTGCTTATATACAGTCAAAATAGGTAACAACAGTTTCAACGCAACTAATATAACTTAAACAGAATTTTATGAAATAGCCACAAAACGTTTTTTTGGTTGCACAATCCTAGAATTAGGAAAATGCTAACAATACAATTAAAATCTTTTGGTAAAAGCAACTGTAGATGCACAAACATCTATCAGTTTGCTTCCTTCAAAACTTGAAATCAGTTATTTTTGCTGTTAAAATATTGGCATAATACAACAAACAGAAGTTCTGTGCATATACCAGTTCTGATTCATGTGAGCTTTTCTCACCATTTTACAAAATTCTCTGAAGTTTCCTAAATCGCAAAAATGTGTATAGTCAATTTGAGACAAAATAGGAAACCTATGGGAAACCAGCCACTCATTCACACTGCCTTTGTTAAACGAGGGATTTATATAAAATAAAAATGCTGATAGACATACTGTGCGACTCTGTAAATTATATTTAATATGCACAATGGTAATTTGTATCAGAATACCAAATCTGAATATATTTTAACCTTTAGCTTAACATCATGAAGCAAACTTAAATTGTAGCACTTGCGAGGGCAAAAAACTGATCGTGTACCTACACTTCTAGGCAAATTAATATTTTTCTCATAGAATTCGAAACAGGTTTTAAAATGCTGGTTTTCTTATAGTGAAATACAATCTATGCAGAAGTCATGACAACAGTTTTTTGGCAAAAACGAATTGAATAATGCATAACAATAATTAATAAACATATTTGTTGAAAGAATACCTTGCATTTCTTGTTTTTAGAAAATTAAACTTTAAAAACACTGCAAATGAAGTGAACCAATGATTTATTAAATCAGCGCCTACTTAGAAATGTCAGAAATTCCAAATTTTTCATTTCAGTCTCCATATTATGGTCCTAACAAAGCTTCGCAACAATTTGGAGCAACATTTGCAACAGATCATTATTTTCAATTGAAAAAGAAAAATGGATACTATGTGAATGATGAAAAGTTTGGCATTTTTCTTATTCCCAAGGCATGCAAATGTTTGAGAATTCATAATTGGCTTCACAGCTAGTGTTTTGCAACATACATGGTTTTAAAACCCAATATAAAACTGGGACCTTCGAAACAAGTTTTTAATAAGAACTTTTTTCGAAAAACACGTTTTGAGAATTTCATTTCAATGACAGCACAAATTGATTTAGGTTAGGTAGCTGCCAGCTTTGTTGTTAAAGGTAAATTTTGCAATCAAGGTTAATATGGCTAAATGTTATACTATATTATTGTGTATTGAAATCCTTGCACAGCGAGTCTTAATTTGACTTAACACCATATTTACAATGGCAAATTCCATTTGCCTCAGCCTTCTTGCTGTTTTAACTGCTTCAAATTTACTTAAATTAGTTAATGACTAATACTCGGAACTCTTAAGCTCCGGCCTCGTAGACGTGAGCACATGTCTGAGCACTTTAGTGGCATGCCATTTACACTTTTAGGCCTTGTACCCTTGTCATAATTTCGGATGCTTACTGGATGCTAGTAAACAAACAAAGCATGAATTTAAATAATCTATCCTTCTGGACTAATTTAACTCAACAAAAGTTTCAATTACCAGTTGTACTGCAGCTCTGCTATCACTGCCAGGATGCAGGAGGAAAGTTATTTACTTCGCCTTGATCCTGGACTGTTATGCCATTTTGGGTAAACGAAACCTTTATCCGCATTCTAAGTATATTCTAAAATAAAAGTAAAAACATTCTTTGGCTTAATTCCATGATCGTCAAATTGCTTTCTTTCGCCATTATAACAGCTTACCTTGTTAGGATTCATAATTTTAATGAGCTGGATTACACCTCCCGAATTGCCAGGCGGGATTGTCGTTGAAGAAGGCGACATCAACTGCAGTTGAAATGTCTAAACGGACAAATGTTATGTGGAAGATTTAGCGATGTTTAAAACAATAAATGGCTATAAGATCTTTTCCATTTTTGTAACTGTTGTTAATGAAGTTAAAATTTAATTCATTTATTGAGAAAATAGCTATGTATGTTTTAAAAAAAAAAAGAGGAAAACATTGTTGATTATAACAGAAATATCTCAAACAATAACTTGAATGATGATGTAGAAAAAAATAAATCTTTGATGAAACTCAAGTTATACATTTTTCAGAAATTCATCCAAACTTGGCACAAATTGTGATCATTACGTTACCTACCTTGGGCACTGCCGCCTGGAATAGAAAATCAGTCACTGGATGGATCGATGCATTGGATGCATTTAGAGTTATCACGGTTAAATGAGGGTTATCAAATGGTCTTTCGAAGGAGAAGTCAATTTTAACCCCATCTTTTTCGTAGGCAGTAATAGGAGGTATACCTGAAATGGTCACAGGTTTAGGAGATCAACATGTTTCAAAATTAATAAGATGAAAGTTTATGATAGAAATTGTGCACATACTGCTTTGAGGTAATGGTTGTGATGCAACAAATCCATCCAACAAAATTCCACCAGATCCTATTTGTTGCATTGAAACTGGAGCTGATGTTTGGATGGGATTTTCAGGTGTAGCATCAAGTCCACCAAGAAGATCCAGCAAATCTTGATTATTTGGCGTTGTTTTGGACGTTTCGATTTGTTTAAATGGCTCGACTGGGCCAGAATCCATACCACCAAGCAGATCAAGTAGGACGCTCTATAAAGAAGCAGTATTATTATCGTAATCTGCGCAAAGAGGTCTACTTTTCTAGAAATTCTGTTACAACTGTCTAGATTAGCAATTCCACCAACATTTGTTTATTTGTAGTGGTAATTATGCTGTAACATAACATTATAACCAATTTTTTTTTCTTCAAATGTTCATAAATTAATTTAACATAATATCTTGTGCTTTCTATGTTCATTTTGTTGAGACATAGTTTCTATAAACTGAAATTATTATGCATTCCTGGTATCAGAAATATTTTAATTTATGCTAAAACTTAGGCTACTGAGTGGAGGTTTTAAAAAGTTAAAAGTTTTACCGAGTCTTGAATGTCCGCAACTTGAGGTTTCTTTTGTTGCTCTCTTGTTTCTAGCAAATCATCATCACTGTTCGTTACGCCATTCTGCAAATGATGTGTACCATTTGTATTCTTACTTTCCATTGCTGGCATTTTCTCTAACAGCTCAGGCCTAGGATAAATAAGGCGGGCATATATAAATTTAGAAGTATAAACATCCTTAATTTCCGAAACAGGTGTGCAAAAACCTATATAAACATACCTTAAATTTGTATACTTTCCGAATAATTGGGAAAATTCTATGCTTCGTTGTTGCAGCTCAACATTAATGTGGCTTCCGAACGAATCTATTAACCTCTGAATTTGACTGCAAAAAAAAAAATTAGTAAAACGAAACACCATTCTTTTAACATCCTAAACAAATACCACATGCAATAGGAAAGTACTAACGGTGTTGTGTCTTTAAAGCGGGTGCTAAGTTTTGCCAAGGCCATCAGAATAAATTCCTTTGTAACTATAGTACTGTGGTTACTTAGTAAATTGGTCTGAAATAAACTAATTACTTCCTCTTCAGTGACCTAAAAGAAAATATGTTCTAATTATCATAATTAAAGAGAAAAAAATCAGCTGCAATTAAGAATCAGTCACCTGAACAACTTCATCTTCACCATTTTCGCCCGCGATAAGTAAATCTCCATATTCCCCAATACACCATGCCGCAATTTGCATTAAGGGCTGTTGTTCCGAGCAACTACGCAGACTTTTCCACAACTGTTGCGAAATGTATCCATGCAGCATATTGGATTCTGATATAAGCTGGATTACATTGGCAACAACATCATCGCGTACACAGTTTCCAGCCTAAATTAGGGACAAAATGAATTAGTTACCCCAAGTGGCTTATGTTGGATAGAAATAATCTCAAAATAAAGATTTTCAAGATTCAACACTAATGATATTGCCTTTATGAAGAAATTTTCATTCCCATGCAAAATGTTTATTGATTCAAATCCAGATGGCAGGTTTATTTTGCATTTATCATTTTCTTATTATTGTATGTTACCTGTTACAAAACTACCACTAATATTAAACCACATGATTTAGAATTTTAAAAGTAATCATTTTGCTTTCAGATAAACCCTCAGCATGTTATGAGTTATTCAATCCCTTTTCTAATCACATGCAAATAACAATAATTAAATATTACCGTAATTAAAACTTTCAGCATTGTATCGAGATGCCATCGCTTGCTTGGTGCATACCTGTCCAAATTAAGTGATATGGCTTAAGATTTGTGACAATCAAACTGATAGAAAAATGTATAAAAGAAAGCTTACATCTCCGCAGCTATGAACATCTTCGATGAGCACTGAGATTTGAATTCAGGATCAGATTTTTCCAAGAATGTCAATAGTTCCTTCATCATTGTCCTTATGTTGTTAGTGTTGATCAATGCAAAACACAATTCCATTGCACGTCTTTTCAAAAAGAGAAATTCATTTTTAAAAATGGGCTCAACATGTAAGTCTTTACATGAAATTACTTTGCTAACTTAAGGCATTCTTACCTCCTGATTGAAACGTCGGGATCCTTCAAACATTCCACAATTGTACTTCGGTGTCTTTGAACTGCATTATTATCAGCTTGCACAGTTTTTAACAGCGTGTTTAATGCCACATATCTGTAAAGATTGCTCAATTATGTAAATGTCATTTCAGAGGAAGTGTTTCCAAAAATGTCACTTCCAAAAGTGACTAAAACCAATTTGCTCACCTTATATTCTTATCGTTATTCAAAAGAAATCGCCCGAGAATGTTGATTGCCAAGACCTGATTAAAATATTTTACTCTCAGATATTATTGAAATGATCATTTGATTGGTTCATTTAAGCAAATTGTGTAACGTCCTCCTAAAATAGAAGTTAAAGATAATTTCTTAGCTCACCCTAAGACCACTTTCAGATTTAATGTCCATAATTGTCAGCACAGTTTCATATAAAATTGCATTGCCAACGTTTTTACTTGTTTCTGTATTGGTGGCCACCTGAAAAACCATAGAAAATTTCTCAAACCATGACAAAGCTTGATGCAATAAGCATTTGACCCTCTAGCCAGAAAATGAACTTACCTGTGCTAAAATGTCATTCATCGTTTCACTAGCATCACAGTCATTTCTTCCTAATATCCTCAAAAGTCGGAGCAATTTAACCTGTATTGAGAAACTCAAGAATGATTTTTTAAAAAAAAACATATTGCATAAAAATATAGGAACAGGCTTACCTGAAGAAATGGGTCACTCACACCAGACACATCATGTTCGGGAGAATATCCAGCCATAATAAGGTTTTTCAATATTCGAACGAGGTTAGGAACGAGCTTTAAAATACAGCAAAGCAGTGAATGAAATTAAAAATGACATCAAAAGTTCACTGCTCTCAAGCACAAAAGTTGCAAAAAAGTGCAGTGGTTCCTTATTTACCATAGGGTCAAAAAGGTTTTTTTTTTTAAAAAAAAACACCAAACATGCATTATGTTAACTGATAATGAACCAAAAACGGGAGAAAATGTATTCCACAAATAGCTCATGATTTAAATGCACTAAGCCGTGAAACCCATATGCATGCAGCAAACACTCAGATGCATATGGATGAATATGAAAATCAAATTAAACCAGAATTTTTAAATAAAAATGAGTGAAATCTTATTTTCACCTACGTAGGTTGAGTTTTGTTACTTTAAAAGATTAATATTTTTCACACCCAATTATTAAGACTAATAAAAAACCTTCAAATAACGAAAATTCAGATATAAACTCAACTTTTTGTATGACTCAAGGCAGATGACATGAATTTAGTTACCCATTATCCAAGTTTATACTTTCAGCTATATTTCAGTCGATATATCTTGTAGTAAGCTTAAAAGTGAAACTTTAAATAATCCCACAAGATGCACGCATGCGCTAAACCATAATGCTAAGCAATACTTTTAAAAGCCCAAGTGAAAGTTCTTGATCCCAAAACCATAAATTCATTCAAAAATGAACTAATAAATAACCTTATTTAATTTATTTGCAGCCAATATAAACCATTCAGTTTTTCAACTGATATTCTGGTCTTATAAGCAAGAAAAACTACTACATGTACTGCATATGAGAAAAAGGAATAAAAGTTGGCATGCTTATATTGACTGCAATGCAGAATGTTAAGCATTACGTAACAGATAACGTCAGTCCTAAGCTGCAATGGATTGGCAACAAGGCAGACTGCACTTTAGTGCCACATTAGGATATATGGGCCAAAATGGCAGGAAGACACATGAAATGAATACCTCAAAATCAGGGTCCTAAAATGCAAACGGGGAAGAAAAAACAAGATATATGTTCTCAGATAAAACACATTGTCATAAAAATTACAGATGGTCATTATTCCAATAAGACTGTTATCATGCAAAGGAAACTAAGAAGAAGCTGGATATGGTATAATGAAGTTATATCTAGAATGTCATGCCCCAAATGAATTGAAAAAAGATAATACAGACAAAGATGCATAAGCATAAATTCTTGTTTTGCTCACCACTTGGCAGTAGTGGCCAAATCAGGAAGAAATATAGGAGTTGATCGTTTATCGCCAAAATTGTATTTTTGCATGCGAGAAATAATTTCCGAATCATAATGCAACACATACAAAATAATATTAAAAGTTAGTAAGTTTATGTTAAAAGTTACACGTGAAGAAATGCTTCAAAATAAACCAATACATTCTTTGCACTTTGACTTTATAACTATTGAGGATCGTTTGTATTATTTGCATGATAGGAAGTTTTCTGCACCACCTGGTCAACAAAACCTCAAGCCTTGCTCCCCGATCTTTCAATAAAGTTAAAAACTTCGGCAAAATAAAAATCGATATGAAATAAAATCATCTTTTATATTGCATTCTAGCACATGAAGTAGAATACCAAAATCTGCCACAACTTATAGTAATCCAGGCTATAAAACTGATAAATAAAATGACATTCTGGTACACCATCGCTAAGTTAGCAATGGAGTGCAGGAATATATTATAATGTATGCCTTTTTTCTAAGTAAAACAAGAAAAGGAATGGCAGGGGAAAAAAGGCAAAAGTGACATGAATGGCATATAATCAATCATGCCTATCGACTGATAAAAACAATTAAGCATTCCTCCTGGTTGCATAAAAATAATGATGCATGCCTACTGATTGCATAAAAAAACAAAGCATGCCTACTCGTTTATAAAAACAATGAAGTATCACAAATGCAATATGCACGTGTGGTTATCATCATTGCTCCTTGCACATGGTGTTGCTCATTAACCAATGGCTGTTTGTGCTTTATCTTCAAATTAATGTCCATCATGCATATTATGATGATATGTGGTTCCCCATATCCTCCATAACATAATCATTTGCAATCAATCAAAACAATTAATAAGCATAAATTTGACATTATCATTCCACCAGAAAAATTATCTAATCTGAGTCCACATGTAAAAATTACTTTAGGAACATGTTCTATTGGCATAACAATAGTGACCGCACATTATTTCTGTACAAGTTTATTTGAAAAGATTTTGTCTTTAAACCTAATTTATGGCAGCTATATAATAATTTCACCAAAATAAAATAAGCATTATTTTTTTCATTTCTAAAAGAATGTCTACACAAAAAAAAATCATGCTTTAGTTTTCATAAAATTGACTTGCAAAAACATTGAAATTAATTTAGAAATGGAGGAATAAAAATAGGAAAAATAAAAAAAAAGATTAGCAAACATCTCATATACAAAAGTTGAACTTGATTCAAATGCTGAAAACTACCATTCCACAGAGGCATGTATTAATAACAAGTTTTGTTGAATTTCAAATATTAATATTCACTAATTTTTCTTTGGTGAGCATGAAAGAAATCACAAAAAGGGTGCATTGTTCAGCTTGGAATCATGCTTGGACAATACCCAAGACATTCCAAACTAGCTTACCTTTTTGAAATGTAGCAGAGTATCTGGACTTCGTTCACACATTTCCGTCATAAGGATAACACCAGTGACGAGGACACCTACAAATTTAAAAAATGACCTAATGTACATGATTTTACACTTAAATCTGCCTTTCTTCTCTGCGAAGCGTTTACTGCTTACCATGGGTTTTATCAGTCAGTAAAGAGCGTGTGGCTGGAATGAATATCTCCATTAAATCAGGAACCTTACGTATAACCCGGAATGCACACAATGCAGCCTGAAAAACAATGTTAAATATAGTTAAACAATGACATTTTAAGGGATGTTCAATTCAATTCATTACCCTACAGTCAGCACATACAGTGCCATGTGGTAGAGGGAGTCATCCCGTCTCGTTAGATCAGACTCGAACAGGGAGGGGAACATGTTTCCCTATGTTTAAACTGAATTCATACAAGCTTAATATAAATTCAATATTCCTTAGCTTGCTGCTTATAAGTATCATGGTTGGTGAAAGAACATTAAAAGGAAAGATAAAGAAATGTACATTTTGGCAATAGGCTTATTTCAATTTCTGTTATTATAAGACAATTAAAATCACAATTTCTTTCCTTTAAAAAGTATGACTTGAATCAATTTTAAAATATGTCTACACATTTAAATTTGTCACGCCCACATAAAGATATTCTAGCCCAAATGTCCTCCATGTATTCTACACAAAAATGTGGTTGGACATGTTTTTTTTTAAAAAATAATTTATTTTAATGTCATCTGAAGAGCTTACCTTTTTTCTAATGTAAGCATTTGACGATTTTAGCAGTCTTTCCACCTCTCCAGCCAAATCTCTACTCATTTCAGGAGAACAAATTGCTCCCAAAGTGCAGAGTGATAGACCAACAACAAATTGGGTCTGGCTGTTTAAATCACTAAATTCAAAAAGACAATGCCGATTAAGAACAATATTGAAATTATGTTCGGATTGAGTAAAACTGCCATTTAAAAATGACGCACTTCTTTAGACTGTTTGTGACGAGCAAATGCACATCTTGCCGTTCATCTAAAAGCAGCATTGCTCCCAAGTAGCCTATTCTTTTATCAGTGAATCTTGGGGATGCAATGAGCTTTAAACATTCCAGCTACAAAGGCAAGTGTTTAATAAAGATACAAACTAATAGCACTTCAGACAATGGATGACCAATCAAGAGTTGGTCGCAAATGTATACCTGGCCAAAATGAGCAGGGTATCCCAACATGTGTATGTAAAGCAGTTTGGCAACATTGCGGCACCTCCAAGTGTTGTCTTCTTCCCTAAACGTCGTCCTTATATAGGCGCATTCTTTCTGTACAACAGCTCTTTCATCTGCCGCTGTGCGCGCAGCTCGAATTTGCCGTATGAGATCTCGAAGGCGTATTGGAGTGGGCGTTTTCACTGCAAATGTAAATGGATAATTGTAACACTACAAAAACGAGAAAAACCATATGAGCAGCAATTTTAGTTTGAAAAATATAACTTCATTTTTTCGGATCCTTTAACCAGATTCACACATTTTATTGTACCTTTATGCTTCTTTTAATACCAGGTAATTTTGGAAAATAATAATCAGCAAATATAAAAAACAAAAATATCTGGAAAAATTATTTCCACATATTTTTTAATAAAATCTGTAGATAAGAGTGACGGTGAGTTGATTCATTGCCAGTTTGACACATGAACTCCTCTGATGTACGGTCGACATACTGTATCTGCTAAAAATGATTAGTCGCATTATCATTCATCTAAATTACAAATTACTTTTATTCATTACCATTCCCTTTTAGTGTAATTAAATTTTCATTGATGGCAACCTGGTTATAATCTATATACAAGACCACAAAAACAGATACCAAAGGGCAACCTAAAGGCAGGCCAGCAAATGCTCATAAAGATCCTAAATATCTTTGATTTAATTCCAACATTTTCGAAAAAGAAAAATTAAATTGCACAACAAAAGTATATATACATACCCCTCTCCACCGCCTCGGTGATAACCTGTTTTATACTTGACATGAGGGCTCCGTCACTATAATTAAAACAAATCCATATTACTGTAAAATCTCTGAGCAATGTAACTTGCAGTCTGATTTTTGTTCCTAGCAGCTGCAGCAGATTTCATAACAACTTGAACCCTGCAGGTATTACATCACGCTCACTGCAACACCTGTTTTGAAAAAACCGGCGCCACATAAGCCTACTTAATTTCAGCACGTCGAAATTTAAAAATGTGCAAGTACATGTTTTCTATGGCTACATTTTTTAAATATTCTTGGCTAAGTCGTGGTGGATAAAACCACGGGGTCGGAAGCACCTGCACATTTACGTTGCTCACCGGTGAGCATCAAGGCTCACCGAAGATCAATCATGCAGGCAAATGAAAGTATACCCATACAAGAGATCGCCAATATTAATCCAGTCCTTTGAAGCGTTGATAAATTTATGAACAAATAACGACTTTTCACACTAATTTATGGATTTTTGTGGCGAGATACATGAGATTGATGGATTTGGACACGTCGAGCTATACAGCATAGTCTACCAGTACACACCCACATAGTTGACCCAGCTCATTAATCTCAAGTAGGTTTACATAAAGGTAGTTCAGTTGCTTATAGACACATTAGCCAAATAACATAAATCTACGCACGGTAATTCATACCGAAAAGAATCAAAACAACGTACCTTTTATTAAAAATATATCCAAAATGGACGCACCGATCACAGGAAATTCCACATAAAAGCAGCCTGTAACACTGCTGCCACCTGCAGGATCACTATCAAATTAAAAATCACTGCCACCTAGTGACCATTTCAGATAATTGGGCTTCCGGAAATTCAAAATTTAGAAAAACAAACAAAAAAAAAACTGACGATGAGAGAATATTTGAAAACTAAAATATAAATAATATTCAATAGATGGAAAAACGTATTCAGAGAGAACCATTTACATACGCCTACAGAGTGCAGATAGACTAAGTTATCTTTTAAAATAAAGCCTCAAAGTGACAGCAGGTTGTGCCAATAATTGATTTAGTACAGGGTGGCAAACGATTTCCAAGATTCAATATTTAGGACTTTTTAGGACTTTTTTAGATTAAATTTTAGGACTTT
>JAQGBX010004455.1:0-15332 GCA_034698745.1 Megaphyllum sjaelandicum | reverse complement strand
ACTTCCACAGGCCGCCCTCGTCCATGGGTCCTAGCTCCGTTCCGCAGGCAGGTCTTCAATGTACTTCATAACCTCGCTCATCCAGGCCGGAAAGCGTCATTGAAGCTAGTCGGGAGACGTTTTGTGTGGCCATCGCTCCGCCGGGATTGCGCCAACTGGGCCCGTTCGTGTCTGCCCTGCCAGCGTTCCAAAGTTGGCCACCACACTCACATCTCGGTAAACACTATCATCCAGCCGACTGCACGTTTCAAGCATGTTCACTTCGACCTGGTGGGACTGCTCCCACCCAGCGGCGGGTTCACGTATCTGCTGACGTGCATTGACCATTTCACGCGCTGGCTGAAAGCCATCCCACTTCCTGACATCCAGGCTACTACAAGGGCGACTGCTTTTCTCAACGGCTGGATCTCCCATTCTCGCGTTCCTGCCCACATTTCTACCGACCAGGGCAGGCAATTTGAATCCAGCTTATTTGCAACCCTCAGCTTTACCTTAGGATGTCATCGGATCCGGACGACTCCATACCATCCAGCCGCCAACAGTATGGTCGAGCGGTTCTACCGCCAGCTTAAAGCTGTGATAATGTGCAGCGAAAACATTGCGTGGTCAGTAGCTCTCCCCACGGTCTTGCCTGGCATTCGAGCAGCCGTCCTCGAGGATACTGGCACGTCGCCTGCCGACCTCGTCTATGGGAGCCCATTGGTGCTTCCTGGCCAGTTTTTCGCGCCTGCCACACTCCCTGCTTCGTCGCATGCCCTGGTGCATGACCTACAGTGGGTTGTGAAATCGATTCGTCCGCCTTCATCCAACCACCACGGCCACCACCCTGTCTTCATCGCACGGGAACTACCCACGTGCACGCACATGTTCCTGTGGGTCGACTGGTTGCGCTGGGCTTTAAAGCAGCCCTACGTGGTTGTCTCTCGCTCCGCAAAAGATTTCGTATTGCGACGGGGCAACAAGGATGTCACCGTCAGCATCGACCGCGTGGTGCCCACCCATAGCTGGCCAGCTGAATCGGTAACTACATCAGGCATTCCTGTCACCATCACGCGTCCTCAGCCTTCACCGATGGCGGTCCCTGCCTCGTCAAGCCCGACTACGCCGGTCTCTCCAACACTGCGTCCTACCATCCTCTCGGATCAAACAACGACACCGCTAACTTAACCGCAAACTCAGCGGTCACCTAAAGGCATTCTTCGTGTCCGGCCACCAGCACCATCCCCCGCAGTGTCCGCGGATCCAGCTCAGCATAAACAAACTCTGTGTTCGCCACACTCTCTGCCGCAGAACACTCTCCGTGTCCGCTTTTAGCAGCCACTCCTCAGCAGCCCAACTACCTCGGGACACTGGCAGTCGCGACCCACCACGACCGCACAGACACTGACTAAGCCTCCGACGGGTCAACTACCGCTACTCACGCCACCACGGACCTTCACACGCTCGGCCGTCCTACGCGCCCTCCCAGTTGTTATCGTTCAATACTGGGGGGAAGTACTGTAGTGTTAATATCGTAGCGCCCCTGCGTGTGCGCTGCACCGCAAGGCTCCGCCGCATTACATGCGGCCTGCGCATCTTGACAAAACATTTGCCTTACGTTCGTGCGATCCCCTATGCATCATGTGTCACGCGCAGAACGTTGCCTGTGCGTTCGTTCGATCCTCTATTCTACGGGATCTACCACGTCACTCTGCTTGCAAAGGGACGGGTATAAAAGGGATGTGTGGCGTCCACTCTATCTCTTCTTCTCACAGACTTCCCCAAGCCTGGATGGGTCTGGAATCATCACATTTGCTTCAGTAATTTAAACCATGCCACGTGGTAGTTTTTTTTGCATTCAATTTTAATGTTTTATTTATTTTATCTGTAAATCATATTTATTCTGACTTGATATTAAACGAACATTTATATCTACTACTGGATCTTCCTTCGATACCTAAAGTTCTATCACGAAGTAATCCCATGAATAAACCGAACGTGTTGGACTATACAAGTAGATTGGTCAGTTAAGAAATGGTTGTTGAAAGTGCGAAAGATGGTAAGAGAAGTGGATGTTGATTGCTTCGCACAAATGCCACTACCAGGTGCTTAAACGTTTTTTGACCGTTGAATATACACTCGTTACCAAAAATGCACTTAATGAACTGGACATTTTTTTAAACTAGTTCTATAGGAACGTAGAAATACAAACTCTTAGTAAGTTTGTTAAGAAACTTGACTTTTTTTCTAATTTGTTGTTTCAGAAAAATGTAGAAAAATGTAAAAACTTTATCCTTATTACTTGACTTTACTTAAACCCTCGGGAACCGTGATTTTTCGATGTCTCAAGTGCATTCAGTAAAAAAATCCTAACTTCTCACTTCTGTGAATTGACTTCTTTCCATTCTAAAGAAAATTTTGACGTACATTGTTACTTACGGAGTCTGCTCAAGACGTTGGTCGCCAGTTAAGAGGTTACCAGCCTTTCAAAGCTGATGCTGTCCTAATTGGTAATATGCTTTCAGTCAGGTCTCACTTAATTTCTTTTGCAGCTTGCAGCTTCTTACTCACAAATTATCTTCCTTTCAGTTCGTGTTGATAGCTTTGAAGGGATTGTTGGTGCATCCAATGCAGTATTCCAGTTTGGTGCAAGTGAATGAAATTTGATGGTACATCTCACACTTTTAGGTTAAACTTCAGATATTTTTATATTGGAAATAATGTGATGACCTGAAAAAATGAATAAAAACTTACCGGGAAAAACGGGAAGAAGCTGACGCCCGTGGCAAAATGGCGCGATAAAATAGCGGGCATCGTTTTCCAAACGACGCATAACGACGTCCGTCAAAAACGACGCACTAACTATGCTCGTCCAGAACACGCATGGCACGCTGCTCCCCCAAGGTCAGCGCAAAACACGAAAAAAGCTAAAATTAGCCGTGAGGGATGGTCCGCGATGGACGACGTGACTGAGGTCGACAAGACCATGGTAGGGCGCGGTCAGGAGGTGGACGACTACGCTCGTAACAACAATGTGCGTCATTCGAACAGCGGACAATGGCAAACCGTCCGGCCAAGTAAAAAAAGATAAAGAAAACAAAGTTACGTCAGGTAGTCATGAAGTAGCTATGTCACAGATGTCACGTAAAGTGACTAAAAACAACGACACGTCATGGCGCATAACAAAAACAGCAACAATAACAAAAACAGCAACAACTCGTCCCGGTGCAAACCATAAAGGACAACTAAAACAAACCACGTTACGGCACAACAACAAACAACAACTGCATAACGTGAACGTCACGCCTGGCCTACATAGGCAAACCATATTGCCGCTGGCAATAATGGTATCCAGATCCAAACCAAATTCCTTAACGCATGCGCGGAACATATGTATGCGATGTAGTTGGGGCAATTCTCTTCGAACTCAGGGGTGAACTCTTCATGAACGAAGAGCACCACTCTTGCATTGCCCCGGTGCCAGATGGTGGCCAATTCAAAAACTGGCACAAAACGTGCAGTAACAAGGGCCAATGCCGCCTCCATGTCCTCCTCCTGTTCAGAGTGATCTGGCTCCGAGTCACTGGACTCGCTGCCCAACTCCTCCTCGCTGACCATCTCCTCCTCACTGGCCATCTCCTCGCTGCCCATCTCCTCTTCGCTGACCATTTCCTCATCGCTGTTTGTCTTCTTTATCACTGTCATCAAGGGGATCAGCATTCCCCTTCACAGGATAAACATCCTCCGGATGTAACACAGGACACATGTTGAAGTTCTCTCCTCAAGAATATTTGCATAAATGGACGCCGTTTTGAAGATGATTGTTTTAAGACAGTGTCAAGTCACGTGAATGTGTGTTGACAGTTTAGGACAGCCAATTATCCTCATGGGAAAACAATGACTAAATTAGGACAACCAATTATCTTAATAAGAAACAATAACCAAGAGCCAAAATGCTAGTACACAAACATGCAGATGACTAAGTTTAAAGTGCAGGTGCAGGATTAAGCTGCTAGCGCCCTCTGCTGAGAGGGAAGAAAAGCTTAAGAATCCCTGGGAGGAAAATCCGTGAAACAAAGGAATCTCCGGAACTGGGACACGTTAGGCAACCGGACCAACTGGAAAAGACGAATCCAGTCCCAAAGACCGTGCCGGACATTATTTGTAGAGCTAACAAGGCTGGACTTCATTGTGAGGGAGACTTGAAAGTTGAGATTCTTCACCTACTAAACCTCATGATTTATGGCTTCAAGAGGCAGGGCTTAAAGCAAACGATGAGTGTGCCAGCTAGCCTGTCCGCGGGTGTCAGAAAATACAGATAATGAGATGCGAAGCAAATCGTATAAAAGGAGAGCCATTTCGGAAGCTAGTTCAGACGTCGGGAGCGCGGCTCAGAAGAAGGATGTCTCCACGCTGGACCAACTGATGAAGAAGATTGCTGTTCAACATAGAAACTCTACGGTGGTAAGAATAACATCATTTTCGATCTGACTTACAATTGTTTTGGCTGTAGATAGGTTTGCCATGTATTCTGTAGTATTAGGTATTTAGAGTTAGGAGCATTCTGTTGAGGCCCTTCAGTGTGCATGCTATATTCGAATATGACATTATTGCTCGCATCCATGTAATTCTACTTAACCGTGCAACATTAAAATGAATATTGTAATTCGCCAATTAATCCAATACATCTCTGAGGACTATTACGCTACCATAGCCCCTTAAAACCCCGACATTTTTGCCGCCTTTACGAAAGTAATAACTAGAAACGTACGGGTGGGTAACAATACTCATGAATTCAATACATAGGATGAGTCAAAAGTCCACAACAGAATTATACAACACTTGTTGAAAAATAAGGAATATAGCCACTAATCAATAAATAAAACAGTAACTAACTGTTCCAGCGTAAAAGATTCAGATCTGTTTTGCATGATCAGAGTGTAGAACATAGATAAATCAAGATGCCTAGCTTGGTAAAAAGTGATTAGTGTTCCTTATGGCGAATTCCACTTGTCCACTCGGAGCGCCCGAGTGTACACTTGTGTACTCCCGGAGTGGCCCTGGCGTACACTCGGAGTGCCCGAGTGTACACTCGGGTGCTCTGAGTGTACACTTTTATGACAAGTGGAATTCGCCATTAGAACACAGGGGTTAATATAGTACTGATGCAAACCCCAAAATAAGTCATGCACCCCGGGCATGAACAAGTTAAAACACATGCAAACAAGTATGGTCACTAATGAAAATGAAATCACAGGTTATTTTTACAATGTGCAGGTTATTATGTAGCAGTAGATTATTCTCTCTCCTGAACCTCACCATGAGTGTCCACCTCGGCTTCCTGCCTGGTGTCATGTTTCGAAAAGAGGGTTGGACTCATTTTGGTCAGCTAGTAATGAGCGGACACTTGTTTCCCCTAATTCTCCCTCCTGACATTTGACACTTATTGTATTGCATGTGCACCCTTCGCAATAACATAAATTTATGGGACTTTAATGAGCGTCCTTTCTGAAATGGTAAAAGTTATGCTACTTAAATGGGTGACCCCTCCTTTGTACATAGTCCTTTATACTTCGTCTCCCTTAGTTCCTACTTTTCATGAATGCCATATGCGCCCTATTATTGGGACAGGAACATACATAGACAAACATGAGAAACAACACAATTCCTTTGGACCTCCACAAGTAAAGGCGCATATTGAGACTTTGCTTTGACATTTGATTAAAATCATTGCTGCTTGTGTCCCGCATAGCCTTTAGGTTAAGAAATCTATTCAAATGCTAACGAAATTATATGATGTGGTGCTTTCTAATTTTTAGGCTGATAACAGCCACAATTCTCTTAAATGTGTTCTAAAAAAACAATTTAAATCAAGCACCGCCCATGAGCTGTGCGACGTATGCATGCGCAATTAATGTAAAAAAACATTACAAATTATCTTACATATTTTTTATGTACTAAAATCCTTTAGAAAAGAACACTTGACTTGAAATGTTGTCTATAGTAATAATAAAAGCAGAACACATGACTGATATGACTCATCCTACAAATTTGATGATCATAATGGATAATCAAAATGGATAATCATATATAGTAGTATACATGTAATAAAAATACATGAAACATATTTGTATGAAAAATGCTTTGGAAAGAAACATGTATATTTCAACAATTGAAAATACTTTATCATAGATGAATTCACATTCACCAATAAGGCTCGTTATTAGCCAATGTAATGACTGCATGCATGTCTGGCCTTAATTTTAAGGCAATGCATTTTTTAATTTTTTTTTAAATGTAAAATTCCATAGTATTACTGGCAGATATTGCAGTTGCTTTCCAAACTCCTGTTAATAAGCTCTTAAATGGCTGTGTGTACAAATTAGTTTTACTTAGAGAGCTGTACGTTATATGGAAGGAATCAGTATCACTTTTTATAATTTCTCTAATTTTTACAATTTACAACCGTTTGAATGAAATAATTTTGATGATAATTTAAAATTTCCTAATTGAACGGACTTAATTTTACCTTCTTTACCTGTAATTATTTTTGGTTGAAATTCTGAAATTGGACTGCCTTTCTTAAAACAGAATTTATTTGTTACCCACCCATAATTATTCTGGGATTACTTATGTAAAGGCAACACAAATGTCGGGATTTCAAGAGGCTATGGTAGCGTAATGTTCCTCAGAGATGTATTAGATTACTTTTTTGTAAATCCCTAATTAATTTAAAATGTAAGTAACAAGGCGACATGAAATCGTGAAATCGGTGAACTACAATGTTTTTTTTAATGTTGCGCGGTTAAATATGGGTTACATGGTGTAAGGATGTGCGTAAGCCAGAACGCAACAGAACGAGCGGGATTAACCCTACTAAACAGATCAAGCTACAAAAACTATTAGAAAGCCAAAACTCTTCAATTCGAACAAACTACTCCAACGCATTATCACAGAACAAGGGGTTAAAAAAGCGATCATGCAAAACGACAATCGTAAATAGCTGAGAACGTGCCAACGCTAGAAAGGTTCAGGGTCGCTTCAATTGCCATTTCCCCTTTTAGTGTCTAACAAGTGTAAATAAGATTAAAACTATTTAACCCCTCATGATTTTGAGCTACGAACACAACTCTCGTAATGCGAACCACTCACGACCCTAGCAAGAGTAAACTCCGCATCAGACCACGTGTGCAGGAGTTTGATCTTCAATTCGAAGCTGGGAGGCCGCCCCATCAACATCTGGAATGCTTGTTCCTCCTCATCGACGGGCGACTTGCCTCTTCCAGTACAGTCACTACACGCTCCACCCTCGCAATGTAGGATTTGATTGACTCGTTAGCTTCTATCCTGAGCGATACGAATTGGCAACGCAAATGCCAATGGCGCTCACGAGAGGTAGGCTGATAGGTCTTCTGTATGTGCAGCAAGACCTCCCTACACTGCTTGACGGAGAAGCCCTGGAAGAGGGTCTTTTTGACCAGAGGATAGACCGAAAAGAAAATGGTGGAGTACGCCTTTATGCATTTCCGCTTGAAGGTGGCTGGCTCCACCAGGGTGGCAGTTGTAGCAGGGTTGATGCAGTTGGAGGCGACATATTCAGTCAACTCCTGGAACATGAGGGCGACGTTCAGTTCCTCCCTCCAGGTCGCATAGTTGGTCTCAGTGAGGACCGTAATTTTGGGCGACCTATCGCTGGAGGGGGTAGGATACCGCAGACACACTAGTTCGATCGTCAGATGGCAACTCCACGACAAAGTATTTCGTCGTACGCTAGGCACCTAAATACATGAGCACTTATTAGCAAAGCGGGACGCTATACTGCTGGCGACTGCAGAATCGGTGACTTTCAGAGCAGACGTTAACCAAAACGAAAAAAGATTACGAGGTTACGACATTAGGGATCAAAGGGTGCCTGAAAACGATCCATTAAAATTAGCGAGCATAGCAAGTAAAAATGAACAACCCAAAAGTAAATGTCAAGAGATACAAAAGCACCGTTGTGACCCTTGCACTACACATCCAATCACCACGGGATGTGATGATATCCATAATGATCCACGAGGCATTACACGTCAGTTGGATGGATGGATGGATATCCCGCCCGAAAGGTCTCCGCAATACTGCCGTCTTCTTCTTTTACGAGGAGCATTCGTACAGCAAAACACCGGACCGTTCCGGACGACATTAGCAGCAGGAAGACGATCTTTGTAGACGCCTGGACAGGCGGAACAACATTAGGTTGATAATGAAGCTGTAAGTTGCCGGCCAGGAGCAGGTCTGCAAGAGGACAAAAACACCGGCTGCCTTCCAGACAGTCAACAGTTCAGTAGCAGGACGGAGACAACAGCAGTCCTCCGGGCAAGCAACTGCTCAGCAACTGGACGAGGACGACTGTCAGGCAGCAGGACAGAAACAGCAGCAGTCCTCCGGGCAAGCAACAGCTCAGCAACAGGACGAAAACGACTGTCAAGCAGCAGGATGACATGTGGACGACAATTGAAGTCCCAAACGTTTAGGAACAGCACACAGAGGACAGTGGGAGACTGGAGCAATCCCAACCACGCTCTGCTACCATTGTTAGTAGCAGAGGGGTGCGGTTCAATCGCTAAGGTCGCTAGTCGACAAAGTCCAAGCAGCCAAACATCATTAAAATAAATTCACAACGTTTATTTTAGGTTGCTACTCACTATTTCTCAAAACAGTTAATCAAAGATAAGGCACACAGCAAATCAAGCAAATCAGGCATAACTGTAGACAAATGAAAAAGCACAGAACCCTCAGACATGTTGCTCACTTGGCAACAGCTGCATAGTGGTAAAGGAACAAAGGCAAGATGGCCCCCACAAAGAAAAAAGCATAAAACCTAACACACACTAGGGTCAGATACAAAACACAAAAGTTGACCCTAGCGCCACCACTCCTAACCTTAACTGGGTTCAGGTGCAAAAAAAAACATACTGTGGTGCCAACTGGAGGGGCAAGGTGCCAATAAAATAAAACAAACCCTAACTAGGGTGTTAAAGGTGCATATGATCCTAACTATCAACAAAAGAACAATAGCAAAATGGAAACAATAATTAAAGCAACAAAAAGGACATCTTAGGATCTATGCAACAAAAGCATCATGAAAATAAAAGTACAAGGGGTGCCCACACAATAACAGGTAAAGAAAACAATTGATAATGCCCTCCTCTAGTTCTTTAGATAAATATGTAAACAAAAACAAGAAAAGGGAAGGGAGGTGGTCAGGCACTCTTCAGGCGTTCCCTGCTCCCAGACGTTACCCTTTTTGTGTTGATAATCTTTTAGCCACGAGACACGCTACTCTTACGATTAGGGTAACATGAAGGACGGGTCCTACTGGTTTTGTGTGGATTATAGGCGTCACAATTCGCAAACTCGGGTGGATAGTTATCCGATCCCGATGATTGACGACGCCTTGGACTCATTGCATGGGGCGAAGTGGTTCGCGACGCTGGACCTGATGTCCGGCTTTGGGCAGCTGCTAATTACCGAGACTGATAGAGAGAAAATCGGGTTTTCTTGCTCGGAAGGCAACTTATAGTTTCTCCGGATGCCGTTTGGGCTATGCAATGCTCCTGGTACGACGCAGAGAGGCCTTGACCAGATATTGGTCGGCCTCAAGTTAGAGCATTTCTAGTCTACGTGGATGATATCATCTTTGCGATTTCGTTTTTAAGCTTCCTGAAGGGTCTGCGGGCGGTCTTCCAGGAGTTACGTTCGCATAATCTGAGATTGCATCCAAAAAATTTTTTGCATACTCCTAGGTTAAATACCTGGGACATGTGGTAAGCGCGCGGGGGATTGCGGTGGATCCAAATAAGGTCTAGGCTGTGCTGGCGTTTCCTACGCCTTTGAGCCGTACGGCGGTATGTAGTTTTTGGGCCTCGCCGGGTATTACCAGCAGTTTATACGAGATTTTGCACAGATAGCTGCTCCCCTTATTGTGCTTAACAGCAAATCTCGGAAATTAGTGGTCGTTGGGTTGTCAAGCAGCCATGGAGGTTCTCCAAAGAGCCTTGACAACTGCATTCTAGCAATGTTTTACCCGACTCGACCAATGTTTACGCTAGTCATACGCTGTCGGGTCCAGAGTCCCGATACACTGCCACAGAGCTTGAGGCTATGTCGGTGGTATGGGCTACGGAGAAGTTCTGTCACTACCTCCTCTGCAATCCATTTACAGTGGTTACAGGAGTCAGTTGCACGTCCAGCCGCCCGGGAGGGGCGGCCGGTAATGTTAAGGACCAAGAAGCGTAGAAAGGAGCGGCTGCGGAAGAAATTGTGTGGGCAAGGATGGTTGCTGCCTGTCGTCGCTAGGTGGACTTTTCGTGGTACACTGCTGACCACGGACCGTCCCTGGACTTTCGTTCGTTGGGTTCCGGGCAGGAACCTCCGCCGTTATCGTTTTGGTTGTCTTTTTGTTTTTTCGCATGCATGTCTGCAGTTGTAGGCATGAGTTTTGTTGTTGAGTTGCTTCAGGGCAAAAATGCCTAGTGGGGGTGACAGGGTCAGGGAAAGCGTGACGTTCGACCTTCGGTTGATGTGACCCTGGTGGTCCCTGGGCCTTATATATGAGAGCACGTGCTAGGCCTTGGTTTTCTAGCTAACGGTTAATGTAAGCGTTAACCTGCACTGTAACAGGTCGTGCTCGCGATTAAAATACGCATCATTCCGGCATTACAGATCCAATGACAAATCCTGTTTAATGAGACACAACAGTCACCTTCCTGGAGACCATGGCTTCATTGCATAAATGCTCTCATAAATTAAATATGCTGTCACATCTCTTGGATGTGAAGTAGCACAAAAGGTGTGTTGCATAGGCTACTGTCTCTGGTCTGTGAGGCAAATATAATGTTCTGGCAAAACATTTTAATGCACAAGGTGCCATACTTAAGCATGCTAGGCAACCAGAAGCTGATTTGTCAACACAAAAAGAGCTCTAATGGTTAGCATTCATCTAGAAGGGCGTACCATTGCTTATTTGACCCAGGAAAAAGCTGCGAGTGACATTCTTTCAACCTTAGGTACAACAATCTGGCCCAAAAATGTGTCAACACAAACAACTGTAGTTCCATTGGGCAGCATTCCAGAAGAGTGGCTTATTGCTTATATGGCCCAAGACAACTTTCTCCATATGCTGCCAAAATAAGAGGTACCCACATACAGCAGGCCAAAATCTCTAGCCATGACCAAAAATACTACCGTGGAAATTCCAGATGCAAGTAATATCCTGTCAACTGCTGGCACAACTCAATCTCAGTCCATTGTGTCCAAACCTCCTAGTTGTCAGAAAAAAAGCATTCAGCCATCAAGAAAAACTTCAACCACGACAGCTGTCTCTATTGTCGAGAATCACCACTATCATCATCCAGAAAATCATCGGCATCAATAAACCGGACATCCCAATGACCAGCCTAGATCAGCTAGCTGCAAATTTGATGGTAAGCATGTTCGGTGACTAGAAGCTGATCTTTAAACCCAAACAAAATCAATTTCAATGGTTAGCATTTCTAAAGAAGAGCAAACTCCTTGATAATTTAATCCAAAATAACTGTCTTCATATAAACTAAAACGCCAGCTGGCAGTGATCAAACTCCTCAGCACATCGAGTGTTGCAATTAACTGATGCTTAACAAGGTTGGCAGCAGCTAGTCAGGGATTGTAGAAACTAAAAGTTGCAAAACCAAAAGCAACTAACATTAACCAAAATAACCATGGAGAGCACCTGAAAAATTCCAAAGGTCAGCAAAAACGGCCATGCCCAATCTTGGAAACATGTATGCTTAGGCCTTCTTCTATACAACTATCATGACAGGCCTAAGCAAACACGAATGCACTTTTTAAACATTTTTTTTTAAATTTAGCAACGTTTTTACAGTGTATGCTTGTAGTACAGTATACAGTATCCTCATGTCCATCTTTTCCTTAAATGTTTCAGGTGAGTACACAACAGATGCCAATCGTAAGATAGGCCTAATGAAACTAGTAAATGTATTTATTAATAATGTACAGTGTATAGATAGCTTTCACAAGCAGACAGCACAACTGGCTTCGTCATGTGCAACTTATCTATGCACTAAAAGTACCGTTCTATACAGGACTGGGGGCAATAGCGGTGTAACAAGTCGTAAGGCTAGTTAATCAGCAATCTGCAAGAAAATCTGATTAGTAAAAAGGACAATTGAAGTCGTGAAAAGCTAGCCTTGCCTTGGATTATTATACGATGTAATGACCCTAGTTCTTTGGCATGCCTTTGTCACCATACTGTGACCTCGACCTAGGACCCTGGTAGAGATTCCACCACCAGGGGGATTGTTTTTGACCTCGAAACGAGGTTTCCTCTGCCGATTATTTTTTCGTTTTTGGAAAGTCGGGTCTCAAGGATAAACTAGAGATGTCTCCTCTGTCTACCTGTTCCTTTCGTGCATGACTTAATTTGTAAACAAACATCTAGTCTTTCTTTGTCCGCGATATTCCGAAAACTTTTTCCTAGTCGGCACCAGTGATATTTTTATTTCTATTTTTCTGTTCTTCTTGACTTGAGTTTAAAGTTCAAACCCGTTATCCGCGGGCCTTAAATATTTTTTGTATTGTACGTTGTCTCTGAATTGTCCGATTAAATGTTTCGCACCGAACTTTTCGTTTCCTCGTCATTTTCCTGCTAAACCGACCATAACATGATGGAAATGCAGGGTAGGATTTTCCCGTAACCACAATAACATCTGATCTTCTTTACAACTTTTGTCAACCAAACTCTGCCAGTGACATTTTTTTGCGTGCCTGTTGCTTATTACCACATATATATATCCGAAATGGAGTCCACAGCTTCGACCTCCCTTGGACTGGGTCTGCGTTCTGGCAGGGTGATCCCACTGTGCCACAGCCCTTGCCCAATACTTCAGCTCTCCCCTTTGCCCTGGACCTCAGATCGATCTCGCCGGCCGTTTCTCCTTCACCTTCCGTAGCTTTGGACGGCTCGGCATCCTATCCCAACGACCCCGAGAATGCGGACATTACCCGTTCTACGCGGCGTCTCTCCAAGAACTGGTACCATACTATCCGTGAGCGACCAGTGCCCCTATACGAGTGTACCACTACCGAAGCCATCTGGTCGCCTACGCCATCTACCTCCACTGCCGCCACCATCGTAGACATGGACTCCAACTTACCTTCCGACGAGACTACTTTCTACTCCTCCCTCCCTCATAAACTCCACCTCTCTACCGCCCTGTCCAATCCTACCTGGACCTCGGTCCACTTACCTATTCCTTCTAACCCTCTCCTCCAGCCGACTTTTCCCCCTACCCACTCCAGCTTCTCCCAACCCCACTTCTTGCCCTCAAGTCATGCGATTCCTTTGCCCCCACAGGCAACTTCTCCTCACCGCATCAAATTCCTGTATGATTACACTTCCCCTTTTCCCCAGACCTATGTTAACCCCTCTTCCTCTATCGGGCTACAGCCCTTCTGAGCCCCCACGGTCTTCTCTCCAGCTTCCACGCGCCCCCACTAGCGCATCCGGCCTTATTTCGTGAGATTATTTTGGCACTACCTGCCCTGTCCATTGTGCTGCGGATTTCCGACCAGGATTCGCAACCGCCAGCGCTTGACCTACCACCTTGTGGTCATATCTGGCAACTTTTATAAGTAGAATAGAGCTATGCCTCGTAATGCTTTATGGTGCAGCACGAGTTATTTTCCTTATAAATATGTAGTTATAAATAGTTTGATGCTTACCAGGTATATATATTTTTATATTTTTGTTTTTTGATCACAACCGCCAGTAAATCCAGAGGCGATGCTGTCAAGCCAATATGTCGCCAGCTAAGTAGGATGAAATGTGGAGCGTGCATTGCAACAAGCATTCCACGATCCGTTTTCACTCTTAGGATGTCAAAATACCGTGGCAGTTTTCGCTTACCTTCAATATAGCTTGCTTTTTAACAGTTCCTGGTCAGATTCCATGAAAATTTTGATAAACTGCCATGGTATTTCGACATCCTAGGAGTGAAAACGGACTGTGTCATGCTTGTTGCAATGCACGCTCCACATTTCATCCTATTTAAGCAGACGACATATTGGCTTAACAGCAGCGCCCTCTGGATTTACTGGAGGTTGAGAATACTGACTGTGCTGGAAGGTAGGCCTAATTCAACACGTACGTTTAGGGTCAAATGGAAATTGTCGTCTGGTCACAAGATCATGTCTCGAGAGAAAATTTCCACAAATTTGAATTGCTTTCCAAAAAATGATTGATCAGTTGATAAATTCCAATTTATTAATGTAAAATGATACATTATTTAATAATGTATCTGTAATGTATTTAGTAATGTTAATAATGTAAATAATGCAATTATTTAATAATGTATCACGGGGATATATTTTTTTTACAAAAAAATTGTTAAATTATCTTGCCTTGTAAAAAACGGGAAAGGGGGCAGAACGATCTTCAAATCTTCGATTCCAAGATCGCGCGCTAGACAGAACGCGCCTTCTAGCGGGTTGTTTAAGAAGCCTAATTATTCAAAAATAATAATTTTTTTAAAATTATCGGAGTAATAATCACTTAAACGTATATATCCCCGTGACAGGGAATGAGTCGGCGATATTGGTACAATTTAAATTTCTTAGTTTCGCTTATTTTCCTTGGAGATTTCTTAAAATAATAATAACAAGAAAACAGGTATGTGATTCGATTTTCGGAACGATCCACGGGGAGTGAGATAGGTGCAAATCGGTGCCATAGGACTCCTTCTTAAGCGCATTCAATGACGATAAAAATGTTCCGTGAGAAACTCGCATACCTTTCTGCCTGTTCAGTGTTAAATTACACCAAAGAAATGTTCTAGGCATTTAAAAGGCAATGTCAATCCAGCCAACCAGTTACAAAATGACACTGCAGCGTAGGTTTAGGTTTTCCATAAAGGGAGGAGGATTTAAAGGACAAGTGATCGAGGTTCTAATTAACTTGAGAGCAGTGGCTCTCCAAACCTGTGGCAGTAGTGGCCCTGGGCTTCCCAATGCCCATGAGCAAGATTTATTTTAATATATGCAAAATAAGAATAACAAATTTTTTCAAAATTTAAAAAAAATTTAAAATTTTTATTCAGAAAGCATTGTAAATTTGTAAAATTTGTGCTCACAAAATGGTTAAGAATTTTGCCAATTTGTCCTCAAAAACAGTTTAAAATTTTGCAAATTTGGGCTCGGAAACTGTTGAAAATTTTGCAAGTTTGTCCTCGGAAACTGTTCAATTCAATTCAATTCAACTCAGTACCCTACAGTCAGCAATTAAATGCCATATGGTAGGGGGGTCAAGCCCATTT
>JAQGBX010004454.1:0-15333 GCA_034698745.1 Megaphyllum sjaelandicum | reverse complement strand
TGAAGGGAGGTCTGCCATGAACAGTATAAATAGTAGGGGACTAAGTGGGTCGCCTTGTAAGACACCTGAGGTGATTTAAAGGTATATTTTGGAATACTAATTTATAAAGTCTTACTCGAATAAGTGAACCTCGCTTTATGAAAAAATTTGGTAATTGAAAGAACTGTTCATGCCCTGAACTTTTGGACAACTTTTTGCGTATTAAGTGGAACCGGATAAATAAAAAATGTGGTAATGAAAAACTGGATAAGTGATCATTATTAGCAAGCCTGCATGTGCACCATGTGTATGCACTTCTGCATGCATAAGTGAAAATCGGGCTTTTAATCTACGCTATAGATTCGCAGTGAGCACTACTTCAGTTGACTCGAGTTTTTACGTCTCCCATTTATGAAAATATTTTTTTTGCTAACTGTTGTATCTTTGGCGTCTTTGGTGACAGAACGAAGGCGGAGAATTGCGGAGAGTATATATTCGATTTATTTAAAAATATTTACAGCAAGAACAAAACTGATTAATGAGAAATCGAACGAACAAAATAATGCAAGAATTATTCCGTTGGGGAACAAGAGCTAACGCGTGCTGAGCCACGTGTTTCTGGAGGTCGAGGACGCGCGTGCGTCCGGTTGGAAGTCGAGAAAACGAGAAGGCCGAGGAAAGGTCGGAGGTCGACCTTTATACCCCCGCCTGTAGGGTATCGCTGTGACGCGCGTAGAGGTCACTCACGTGACCCGCGGCGCTCTAGTTCATGGCTGTGGGTCGACCACGAAGTCCATCTGTGGTCGCCACAAATCTATTGCGATGTATTATACATGGAAGGCAAATTTTCGATCCAAGTTACAAACTAAACTTGCAAATTTCTTTATTATTGAGAGCTTAATTTCCTAATACATTGTATTACTTTCAGTTTTTCTTCTTGGGAGCGGGCAATTTCCAAAAATTTGTTCGATTTTGGACCTTACGTTTTGGTAGGATGGGTAGGGGGAGAAAAAATTGCCTCCAAAGCCCAGGTTAAACTATTCCCTACGGAATAATTTACATTTCCCTTATAACATTCATGTCAATAAGTAACAAAACATGTTTTATTGTATAGCATACTTTTTTGATATCTCAAACATAAAAAGGTGAGCTTAAACTTGCTATTAATGCTTATTTTATTCCATTCTCATTTAGAAAGTTCCTATTCTAAGAACGTAAATTGATTTAGGTTTTAAAAATATGAATCGACAGCACCTGTACATTATTTCTGACAAAGCTCACCGCCCTGAGCATAAACTGAACTTATTCATGTAATTTATGCATGAAATCAAGTTTTAGTTCATCGAACCATCAGGCTTAGTTGTCACTATAACTACATGTATGCGGCCACCAATGAGGTTGTAATCTATCCTTATAGCTAAATTATCTAAATCAGAATATTCTATTGAAATTTTATTTTGTAAGTTCTACAGTAGGTGGTACAACTCGTGTTATAGAAATTAGTTTTTGGAGATGGATGGAATATGGCAACTGCCAATATGATGTGTCACATAGATGTATGTATTTTTTTTCGATGGAAAGCTCAAGATTGTTGTGAAAGATTTTTACTTACGAATTGACTGGTTCGGAAGGTTCACTAACCAAATGTCAGCCTCGGTCTCAGTACCATGGACGATCAAGAGAGGAGGCTTGCTTTGATCCGCTTTTCTAGCTCGACCACCAGGTATGCGGTAAAGGTCTAATATGAATCCGTCACTGGTAGTTACCGTGTAATTTTCTGATGGAAAGCCATTGTGTCGAATGAGTTCAAGCTGGTTAAAATTAATGATATGTTTAAAAAGGCAGTTTAGAAGGGTGCATTCTTAATTAGTACATGATGCTCTAGCTGCCATACCGAGGACATAGTAGCTTCTGGATCGAGGTAAGTTATTCGATTCCATAAGTTGCCAAGATCGAAGCATATTGCCGATTTGATCAAGACGACCAGTATGCCAAAAATAAAGACCATTATTTTTCTCTTAAGTTTTCGCAAATTGTTTCTGTACGTCACTATTGCGCGGTCCGTACGCTTAATAACAATTAGAAATTTCTAAATATTCAATCGCGATTCTGTTGCTGTTAAAATTGAAAGACTAGCACACCTAAACTGCTCGATTTAATCAATGGAAATTTGGCAAATGCTGCAAACAGGTTGGCATGGCTGATTTGTGATCGGATGATTAGTTTATACAGCTTGTGTCAAGCTCAAGCTGCTACAGTCTCAAAAAACACTTGTGTTAGCGCATGGCTGTTATTTTCCAACTGTTATATGTGAGACAGCCTTCAGCCAAGACCTCTCACATTTCCACGCAGGGGGATACGCAGGTAGCCTTTTGACCTTTGGGTCGCTGCGTGCGCCTGATTAACGCTTGCTGCGACCCGGTCGTGACCTCGAAGGTCACCAACAGCCTGTGACGTCACTTGACCTTCCGGAACTTTCCAGAAGAGATTAGAGGGCGCCACTGGACAGAGAGAAGAAAATTTTACACAAACAAAGAAACTGGGAGATCAACTTCTACCAGGGACCAGGGTGGACGTGTGTTGTGTCACCTGGGTGTTTTTCTTGGGAAGCTTCTCGATCTCAAGATTCCTGAGCTGTGGATGCTGAGTGCCTGCCCCTTCCTGATAGTGGGAAAAGTGCTGCGAGAGACTTATCCTGAATTTCCTGCAGTTGGTAATTGGAAAGAAGATTCCAGGGAGGTAGACCTTGAAGGACTCAACGGACCAGGTCTATCCAGAGGATCCGCCCGCCCAGAAGATCCAGCCCCACATCAGCATCTGAAGGAAAGCTGCTGCCCTGTGATTGCAGAAGGAGACTGCGGAGAAATAGCGCTCCGGGACCCCGAACTGTAAGTCAAATTGCTGCGAGAATCGAGAGGTCCCCGCTCATCGTTCCCTACGTCCAAAACGTCGTGCTGCAATGGAGGGGTTTCAACTTGGCGGAGCCCCTCATGACCACCTGCGGAGAACCGCACTGACTGAACCGAATTTGTTTCCTGTTCTCGGCCAAGCTGGCCGACCGTCATCAAGGATGTTGTTTTGTGTGCGCCGGACGGGGTGCCCTGTTGGGTAGCAGAGAGGTGTGGATTTGATTGTACCTGGACTACACGTTGAAATCGCCTACACGTTGCACACGCCTCATTGGAAGTGTGCTGCCGCCGCTTTTTGCTCTCGCCTTAATTTACCCTGCGGCAATGTATGTGTGTGGCTCACTCACAGGAATTAAACCATTTTTCACTCACACCAGTCTGATCCCTGTCTCACATTATACTGTATATATCTCAAAATTCTATATTATTGCTACCGTATTTCAGTATGGTCATATATCTCGGAGATACGTATAGTAATTAGTTGATCAATATACTGATAAAATAAAAAGCTTATTCTTACAATTCTATTGCACATAAAATACAATAATGCTATCGCAATAATTCATTAGTTTCCTACTTTCGTGTATTTTAACTTTATTGACATTGATTTTGGAAAATTACTTGCTTAAATTAAAAAACATCCTTTGCAAAGTTTTGGAGCTTGCATTGTAATCACTTTCTCATCACCGTTATGTGAAATTCTCCAGCTTAAGAATTTTTTTATAACATGGTGTTCTCTTGAGAATTCAACTGACGTCAAACATGTTTTGGGCAATATTTGGATTTGGAAACATCGCAGTTTACAATTTAAAATACTGATGATGTCCAGCTTGTCATGATCTTTGAAAAGGACTCCTTTGCCATTGACGGTGCTTTTCATACATGTACGTAATGCTTTTTTAATGTTAAATTAGTGCAAACACAGGTCTTAGTTATCAAATTATAAGAGTGGATTTTTATTAGTTGTCAAATTAAATCAATGGCGAAAGCGTGCGAGGTTTCTTGCATAAATAATTTTATCTATGAAATATAGCCACATAATCTTAATATGGCTGTCATTGGTTCATTTTAATTTATAATATCCAATTTCCAGTACAACAAAAGATACATTGGCTATTCTATTTTTTATATCATTAAAGGTCAATTTTTAGATAACTACTTCAGACATGCAGTGTAACTACAGTATTACATTGAAGTTTTTTGTTTATTAAATAGAACTACGTTTTCGACATGTATCGGGAAGATGCCGTCGTATACTAGAATGTGATTAATTCATTACAAAACATGTCCCCCCCAACATCCAGCCATTCTTCAATTACAATATTTCATTCTTCATGACAAAGTTCATTTTCCAGATAAGAATCAACCCCTATAACATCTATAAAAACGCACGGACATTTAAGCCGGACTTATCATCACCATGCCTTCTATGCCAACTAAACACCCCTACCTGGCCCCACTTGCTCCTTGACTGCCCCCACACAGACATCATAGATATAAAAACAAAAAATCATCTTCCCACAACTTTCAACCATAACAACTTTAACGAATCATTCCTCCGCAACATCAATGAGCCAAGAATCTGGCTCCTTTATAGAATTGCCAAACTATATGGCAAACAGCTAGGCCCTACAACTACAACCCATCCCCGACTGAAATTATCCTCACAACTGACAATCTAACCAAATTTAACATTTGCCAGAAGGGGCTGTGACCCCCGCATTAAAGCATTCTTCTGCTAGTGTGTCCACTGATCGAATGTTGAACTTGTCTGTCAACGATATTTTTTTCAAGGAAATTTTGGAAAAATAAGAGTAGTTGGCTACTGGTTAGATCACGTAATTTATGATCGTTGTCATTGATCAGGCTGTTATAAATTCCGGAATGAATTAACAAATAAGGCTGGACCGATACATGTCAGATTGTTAATGTTGTGACCTTCGTACGTATTAAACGAAACAGACAGCTACATGTATGTCAAGACTGACGAAAGAGTTGGAAATTGAAAAAAAAAACATGACCTCAGTGTTGGTGATAGAGTATCTTAATGAACTTTAAAAATAATAAAATATCATAATGAATACATGTAATGAAAAATTAGGCGGGCCCACAAATTAAGCCTTCCCCACCAGACCCTATATAGGGTTCCCCCAGACCGGGAAAATCTGGAAAAGTCAGGGAAGTTGAAAATGTCTGGATAAGTCGTAAAAGAATGACATATTTAAAGTCAGGAAAATTCAACGTATTAGTGTTGTCAAAATCCAAAATGAACGCTTCTACCTGGTTTGATCGGGGCCCATTTGCGAACTTAAAAAAAATGCTGCACAAATTGTGAGGTTTCCTAGGGAAAATTTGCACATTTTTCAATAATTTCTGATGACAAATTTGCAAAAGCTACAAATTTTCGAGAACAAATTTGCAAACTTTTCCACGTTTTCCGAAGACACATTTTCAAAACTTTTCATGGTTTGCATGGACAAGCGCTTTCATTTAAAACCCGCATAAATGAAAAACCGGATAAGTGCAGCAGTTTTCCTTGGCCGGACGGGTTTTTCACTCTCCCGAGTTCCACCGTTTTTGGCTTCGTCGATATTTTAAGTATATAATAATGCCAGTTAAAACGATTACCCCAACTAAACAGCCAATGCCCTTTAAGCAAGAGCATGCACTGCTCTCTGTACGTAGTCTTTGGACGATGGGTTCCGGCTCCGGAAGTGCAGCCTCCGTGTTCATCCGCATGAAGTCCACGTCCCACGCGTCGAATTCGATGTCCAGCTTTTTCCGGTACCACTCCAGAGCAGTTGCTTCCATGTCCGATAAGCGCTTGAACAAGTCCATGGCGGCTAGTTTCTTGCAGACGATCTGTTCTGCCAACTGGACATCGGTCAGTTTTCCGTCCTTGATGGCGCTGGTCATTTCCGTCCTGAAGAAGGTCTGGGCCATCGAGAGGGCCATTGCGATGAACACATCGTCCGGCATCTCCGTGTCCATTCGGAAAGCGGACATTCTGGACCTGGACGAGGTCAATTGCTCGGTCCAGTTCCGCGCCAGACCCTTCAGTTGGATGCCGGTCACTAGGAAGTTCTGCATCGTCTTGAGGATGCTACTTTCTCTGAAAATCCATGTCGCCATATCCTGGAACAGCCTCTCACTCGGTACCTTTTGGAGTAAAAATTACACGAATTTTAATAAGGCCATTAATTGGCAACTCACGCCCTAGCTGTCGAAAGCAGAAATTGGAAGGTTGTTTACTTAACATTCAAATTTTTTTTAAAAAATCGCCCGAATATCCCAAGAGATGTTACACTGTCCTTCCGACCTTTTTCTATTCTATTAAAATTTTGCGAGCATCTTCCATCAATTGTTCGACCTTGTTTTTTCGTGTACATGGAATATTTTGCACAATTATTGAAAACATTCCCACCGTGGCTAACCATTTTTTCCAGGAAATAACAGCTTTGAGTATGAAGGAGGGAGGGAGAGAGGGGGGAACGGACGTGGAAAATGCTCTCCCTGTAAGACCCTCTTAAGTCCTACCTCATTCGTATCGTCGAAATAGGGGATCAGGAAGCAGCCAATGTCTTCGAAGCCGGAGAGGATTTGTTGTCGAGCCACGCGGCTCTCGCGAGAAGTTTCTGGCAAGATATCCAACTTGTCCTTTTTGAAGTTTTTCGAGGATGGACTATCGCGGTCATCGTGACATCCGAACCCGTAGACATGCGGGAACTTCCAATCGTTGATGGCAAACATGAGCTTTCCGAAGGGACGGCAGGCGTTTTCTTGACCGCTAACAGCCTTGGCACTGGCGATGGTCATCTGCAAGAACCGCAGCATGGCTTCGGAAAGCTCGTCTTTGACATGGTAGATCATGACAGAGGCCAACAGACATCCGAAGAAAAAGATGGAGGCGTTGCTGGCAGTGATCGAAGGATCTTGCGGGTTACCGTGAACGGACATGAACAGAATTGCGGTGTTTCGGCCATCGTGGTTGACCATCAAGGGCTCTGGCCACATGAGGATTTCGTTGACTGGACGTCGATCAACCCATTTTTTATTCGGAGCCACTTCTGACATCTCCATCTGGAGCACATGGTCATTGGAACCTGTTGATGTAGACCTCATCAAGCGGAAGAGGCTCTTGATGATGCTGGATTTGCCATTCTCCATTGGCCCACTGACCGCTACCACCGCCACTGGATGGACACCGGCTTTGTCCAGGATTCTTCCAATGGTTTCGTTGTTCACTTTCAACTTTCCAGATTCTATTTTGGCTATTTGAGCGGCCATTTCAAAACCTGTAGCAGATGTAACTTATGCGAAGACTCGGCCCTTGCTGAGTGCTTGTGTGTCCGGTTGAACTTGTTTTTAAGCGATATTTTCCTCCAGGAAACTGTACCAAGAAAAGAGCAATTTGCTAATTGGTTAAATTAAGCAGTTTATGATGCTTTTATTGATTAGACTGTAATGAATTCCAAGAGGGAAGTGTAATGAAATTAGGAAAGAGGTCAGATGGTATCAATAATTTCATTCCTGGAAGCTTGAGATGACGAAAAAAGTGTTAATGCTGGGAACTTTATAGCACTTTGGCACAAACAGCAATGCCATGAGTCCATGGCTTGTAAAATGTCATAAAGTGAGGAAAATAAGACCGCACTGCTGGTGCTAGGATATCAATTTACACGACATTTCAAGATCAAGATGAAGAATTTTTTTCAATAATGTTGCGAATTTCTGAGTCAATTTTGTTAATTTTCAACAATTTCTTGACAGGTTTTAAGGTTTTTTGATAATTTGGAAGGTTTTTCGACAATTTGGCAAATTTTTCGATAAATATGCTGTAGTATTTCGACACTACCGGTATCGGAAATTTTCGGAAAAGTTGTGACTGGAAATTTCATCATTTATATGGACATGTAATTAATCTCCATATTCAACTTGCGAGTAATTGGTATATTCTTCTTTGTTCTTTTATGCTAAAACGTGCTAAAAAATGGTTATTTATGGTTAGGGACAGAATTAAGAGCGTATGGCCTAAACCTTCCAACCTTTTCCGAGTACAAATTTGCAAAACTTTCCACATTTTCTGAAGACTAATTTTCAAAATTTTCCAATTTTCGATAATTATCTTCAGTAAATTTTGAAAATATTGAATATTTTCCTGCGTCGATTTTGCTAAATCGTGAATTGACATATATGTCAATTTTGACTTCTTTTTTTGGTCAGGAAAATTTGTTTCAAAACCAGAAAAAGTTGGGGAAGTTGAATATGAAATCTCTATGGGAACCTTGGATGACGTTATCATCGCAATTTCAATGAATGATGTCATCAGTTACCATCGCAATTTCAATGAATGATGTCATCAGTTACCATGATGACTCATTCATTAAAATATCCCATTTTTGGACATTTTTTGGTACATTAGTCGTGGAAAAAAAGTTAAAAAACTATTGAAAGCTTGCATTGAATTATACAATTCCGGGACTAGAAAACGAAGGTAAAATCAAACTAGGAATTGCAACAACTTTTTAATGAAAACTGAATTGCAATTTATTTCCAAAGTAATTTTTTTCTTCTAAAAAAAATACATTATTTACAAAAGTACAAAATTTCTCTGAAAAAACAAAGATGTTTACTTGTTTCAAAACAATTCGTTAAAATATTTATCAGAAACTACAGGTCTTTCCCCCCCCCCCCATCCCCCTAAAAGCACGACACGATAAAATATTACAATTTTTTTATTATATGTGAATTTAAATGATCATGATCTGCCATCATGACAATTAATGTCATGGTCCATCAGATCCAATGATGGTATACCAGAACCCGTACGATGATCATCACGATGATTAGCACAGCAGAGACGCATAAGCAGCTCCCGAAGAGTATCACGCACCATTTCGGAAACCTTTTCTTCAGGACAACCTGCTTCCGGCGTCGTCTTTGGATGGCCGGACGACGTTCAGCGTGGACCAGAACGCGCGTTTCTTCCAGCAATGGCTCCGGTTCCTGCTCCGGCTCCAGCAATGGATGTGGAATCCCCTTACCGTTCATCCGCTGGAAGTCGTAGTACCATCTGTCGAATTCGTCGTTCAACTTCTTGAGCCATGGCAGAGTGGACAGGTCCTCCTTCCCCACCCCTAGCATGTGATCAAACACGGCCCCAGAGGCCATCTTTTTGGAGACGTGCTGATTTTCGAGCTGGTCATTACTCATCGTTCCGTAACTCATGGCGTTGCCCATCTCCATCCTGTAGAAGGTTTGGGCCACCGAGAAGGCCGTTGCAATGGACATATCAACGGGCATCTCCATGGCTGTCTTAAAAGCGGGCATTCGGGACGTGGACACAGCCTCGGTCCAGTGTTGTGCCAGAGCTTTCAATTCGTGGCTGGACACTGCGACGTCACGCACCACCTTGCTAATGCCACTGTCGTTTCTGAAGATCCACTTTGCCAAATCCTGTAACAAACTCTCGCCCTGCACCTAAGAAGAAAGGATTCATTAAGGAAGGTTTATAACTCGGAGTTCTTCCAGAAATGAAATTTTCAACTTTAAAGGATCTTAGTGGAATTCCCGTAGGTCCTTGATGGACTACTTGGTGCATCATCAAGTCTTACCTCGACGTTATCGTTGCCGAAATAAGGCATTAAGAAGCAGCCAATGTCATTGAAGCTGGACAATATCTGTTGCCGTACCACGCGGTTCTCTGGAATTATTCCTGGAAGGACATCCAACTTCCTCTTTTTGAAGTTCACCGAGGATGGACCGCCGTGGTCATCGTGGCATCCATATCCGTAGATACCTGGGAACTTCCAGTCGTTGATGGCGAACAGTATCTTGGCGAAGGGACGGCATCCATTGTCCTGCTCACTGATCGTTTTGGCGCTGGCGATGGTCATCTGCAAGAACTGGAGCATGGCTTCGGAAAGCTCGCCTTTGACGTGGTAGATCATGACAGAGGCCAACAGACAGCCGAAGAAGAAGATGCAGGCGTTGCCTGCGGTGATCGAAGGACCCTGTGGATTACCGTGAATGGACATGAGCAGAAGAGCCATTCTTCGACCATCATGGCTGACCATCAAGGGCTCTGGCCACATAAGGATTTCGTTGACTGGACGTCGATTAATCCACTCGTTCTTCCAAGCTACTTCTGACATCACCACCTGGAGCACATGTTCATTGGGACCTGTTGATGCAGACTGCAACAAGCGGAAGAGGCTTTTTATGATGCTGGACTTGCCATTCTCCAGTGGCCCGCTGACCGTTACCACCGCCACTGGATGGACACCAGCTTTGTCCAGGATTCTTCCCATGACTTCATTGTCCACTTTCAATTTGCCAGATTCGATTCTGGCTATTTGAACTGCCATTTTCGATGTTCAGTGGAAGATGTGAGTCTATAACTATGGATAGTTTTTGCACTTACGTGGTCTAAGTGGACACTGGTCAGCCCGAGTTGGACTTCTGCAAGCGCAATTTACATGGCATTTTCGAGGGAACTGAAGAGTGTTAACTACGCAATTTGTCCCTGCCCAAATTTGTACGTGCCCCTCATACAAATCGGGCGCGCCGCAGCCAAGGCCGGACAGTTATACATGTACATACTTCTCCTGTTTTATCCTCTAGCCTTGACGATGACCACCGCTTTCATGCCAGGGTCAAACAGCTGTCATATCAGCTGAAATAGAAGATTTTTACCTACTAAAAACGGACTCAGTGCTTGCTGACCTCCTTAGAAAATGCAGCTTGACAATTAAACTGCAGACTACAGTTGGAAAGAAACTCGTTAAGACGAACTCTTTTATACGAATTCCCGTTAGTACGACCTCGTGTCCGAATGTTGGGATAAACGAATGGATTTTTGATTTCCCAAGCATTCGCTCTACGTTGCGTTGTTAAAATTTCGTCTGATACATACATGTATGTAAAATTTTAAAGAAATTTTCGTATATTTTGGATAATTGCGATTTTTTTTAAAAAAAGGTCGTACATTTCGTTTTCCATAAAACTTGTTTTATTTGTAAACATTCTCTCGGAACTTTAAAAAAAAAAAAAGTAAACTTGGAAAAGTCAAATTTTGGAAGATTGCGATTTTTTTTAACAAAAAAAAAAACACGATTGCGGTTTTTTTATTCCAAAAATTTGGCAGATTTTTAAAAATGTACCAATGTTTACGAACGTTGCAATTTATCCATAATGCATTTTTGGAAACATTTTTATTACAGAAAATACATTTCCGGAAATATATTTCCATGTACCAGGTAGTTATAAACACTAGGAAAGTGTGAGACATGCCCGAATATCAAATCTAAACCCCTTTTTTAAATTCAGCTCAGATTCTAAGAAAGTACATATAAATTACAAAATAATCTGGTTGTCACATTCTGATTTTTTTTCTGCAAATACAGTATAATTTTAAGAAAGTTTCCAAAGTTTGACAAAAAAATCGCAACATTTTGATCACCTTAAAAACTGAACGAATTAACACGTTCGCGAAATTTTACAAATATTAAGGACTTTTTTAAAAAAAATCGAAATTTTCAGAAAATTTAGGACATTCGCCATTTAAAAAAAAAAAATACACGAAGGTTTTTTTTTTAATTAATAAAAAAGAAAAAAAAAAGAAAAATTGCGAATTTTTTCAACAAAAAAAAAAATACCAAAGTTTTTTTTTTTTAAATGAGCGACTTATTCTAGAAATTTGTGTTATTTTTCAATTTCTTCTAAAATATGCCAGAGACAATAGCAACACGAAGTTCCTGTTTCCTCCACCAACGCTCTGGAAGGTATACAGAGGAACTTTGCCATTCTCCAAGTGCCCGCTGAAAGCTAATATTTGAATGGGCTGCTTGGGGTCAAGTTTCTCATAAATTTGTGAAAATTGTTCTCCGTATACGTCCATTTTATCGGATTCTGCTTTAGCCAATTGAACGGCCATTTTACGTCCAGTTTCAACGACGGTCATTTCGCGCTTTTACTAGATAACCTGTAGGAACTCCAGAAAATGTTCGTAAAATAGAAAGTTCCTAAATGGAAATGACATGAGCTGTTACTATCTTGCTATTTTTTTTAACGTAGATGACGTCATTCATTGAAATTTTAATGATAACGTCATCATAATTTAACGAATGACGTCTTCATCTACATTTAATTTAATCAATGGCGTCGTCATTTTCTATGATGACGTCATAATAAGAATTTTCTAAATGTAGTCAATGTAAGAATTTAAATGACTGACGTCAAGAGAATTTTAATTGAACGACTTCATCAGAATTAATATATCCAATTTTTCCAACTTTTAATTGCGCATTTTTTCGGCCATTTTTAGTTATTGAAGCAATTGTTAAGTCTCTTCGGGGAAATTCCCCATCCCCGGTAGAAAACTGGGATAATAATACGCGCTGTTTTATAAAACTGAGCTCGTAAAACTGATGGAAAGCGCAATTCTGGTTCGTATCTCGGAGCGATCGATCTTCGAAAATGTCGTAATCGTCGTTTTCGTAAATAGGAAGGTTTGTAAAAAAGCGAGTTTTTACTTACTGGGTAATTATTAGCAAAATTTGAACTTGATCTATTTCGAAGTGTTTCGTCACTTTCTCCTAACACTCCTTCAGATGTCAAAGTGTGTAGTGGCGAGAAATAAACAAAGTTTAGTGACGAAATTCGCCGAGGCTATATTACTGTATAACGAAGAAGTTATGAGAACAAGACTTCGAAAATGACACCCAATCAGATCATTGGTTAAATTAACTTCCAAGAAATTAAACTTTGAAAAAAGGACGTCCTCACGTACGGAGTATAGGGAGTGATATGTGGAGTCACGGACGCAATATGGACAGGGGGAGAGAAGGGGGTACGTCCACTTGAAAAAAGTATTGTCGTACGTTTTCGTATAAATTTCACACAATTTTGGACAAATTTCACACGTTTTTGGGGAAAATGTCATGCGTGTTTGGGCAAATTTCATAAGTTTTTGGACAAATTTCACGTTTCTGGGAATAATTTTATACGTTTTTGGATGAATTTAACACGTTTTTGGAAAAATTTCATACGTTTTTGGATGAATTACATCAGTTTTTGGACAAATTTCACACGTTTTTGGGAAAAATGTCATATACGTTTTTGGACAAATTTCATACGTTTTTAGGAAAAAATGCCATACGTTTTTGGACAAATTTCAAACGTTTTTATGAAAAATGTCATACGTTTTTGGACAAATGTCACACGTTTTTGGGAAAAAATTGCGCTTATTTTTGGACAAATTTCTCACATTAATGGAGAATTTTGCAGACATGTCTTAACACTCTAGTTCCTCCTCCTCTCCAGCAGCCAACAAACTCCCCTGGCTCATTTAAAGGAGAACCCTTGTTCTAATGAGGCCCAAATGTTTATAAATGCGGATATCTTTACCCTAAGGGAGGAGTATGAGTTGTTCGAACATTTGATTTTGATAATCATCTTAAAAAGACTAATTAACTTAAAACAAGCTCAAGAGCCGGTGCAAGTCACCGTCTTAGAAAATACAAGATAACTGGCACGGTGATAACCCCGACCATGAAGGCAAAGAAGGACAGGAAGTAAGTCAGGTATTTCGGCCATTCGCTGTTCTTCTTCTTCGGATGTCCGGATCTTCCTACATGAAAATATTGTCGTCCATCCTCGTCTCTTCCAACTCTGTTTCTGGCATTTCGACGCAGGGCACTTCCGAGTCCTTGTTTCTGTTTCCTTACATGTCTTCTAAAATCCACTTGACCATGTGCCCGAGCAAGATCTCACATGGACAAAAATGTCCATATTCGTTTTTTTTTTAAATTGGTGATATTTTTCATTTGTTTAAAAAAGAAATATGCGATTGTATATGAGAAAAAAATATGCACAATTTTTATTGTGAATTTTTCCAAAAAAATACGATAGTTTTTCAATAAGGTTCGAAAATGGGCCAATTTTTCCAAAAATACGATTGTATTAAAAAGAAAACACTATGCAGCATTTTAAAACATTTAGAATTATTCCAAAAACACGAAAAAAAAATTGAGTTTTTTCAAAAAACTTCCAACGTTTTCCAAAAAGTCATTTACTTCTAAAATTGGCCACCAATTAGCAACAATAAGTTCCTGTTTCCTCCACCAACGTCCACACTGATAGGTACACAGAGGAACTTTCTGTTGCAAATGGCTTGACAGTTGTTTATAGAAAGATAAACTTATCTAAACAATATATGTAAACATATTAAGTCAACAGCAGGAAGTTCTTTCATGTGCTCCAGCATTAGTCTTACATTGAGGCTCTCATCGCTGAAAGAAGCAGCCGATGTCATCGAACTTGGATCGGATTTCTTTTCGTACGGGAGATTTCTTCGAAATGAGTCCTCGAAGGCCATACACCTTGTCCTTTTTGAAGTTCATCGTTGATGGACTGTCGGTCATCGTGACATCCGTAGCTGTAGATGCCCGGAAAATTCCAACCATTGATGGCAAAGAGCAGACTGCAGTCACCATCTTTCTCCACGCTCTCGCCGTGGTCTTTTTTGACCTTCCGGATGATCTTCCGCAAGAACTTGAGCGTGGCTTCAGAAAGCTCATCTTTTACATGGTATAGATGAAGGCGTGGGAGACGTTACAGGCAAAGGCGAGGAGATTTGCGTATTCTGCGGTCATCGAGGGATCATCCGGGTTACCGTGAACGGACATGAGCAGAACCGCGATGCTTCGGCCATTGCGGATGACCATCAAGGCTCTGGCCAGAGTAGGATTTCGTTGACCGGACATCGATTGACCCAAGCTTCTTCTTCCATTTCCAGCTGATGGAGATTGTCTTCAGGAGATGGAGATTCAGCTCGCAGCCAGTGCAAAAGGCTCTTGACCAAGCTGCAATAACTTTGCCATTCTCCGGGGTGCTCGCTGACCACTATATTAAGCATGGGCTTATCGGCGTAGAATTCCTTACATATGTTTTCGATTGGTTCCATGCCCCCCTTGAAATGACCGTCTTCTATTCTGAAGAGCTGAACGGCCATTTTACGTCAAGTTTCAAAGTCTGTCGACTCGAGTATTTGCCAACCTGTAAAATAGAAAGTTCCTGAATGTTCGTGAAAACGCGAGTTGGCCGCACAATAACTAACTGGATCTAAACCGAAATTGGAACTTACCGAATTGCGGAATTGGTGTCGTGAGCAAACGTTGAAAAATATTTTCTTCTGGTTTGCTTTTCAAATCTGAAACAGAAAAAGGATTTAGTTGCATTTTAATAGCAGGAAGGTTGTGACGAAAATAACAACCAATCGAATCATTTCTTAAACGAATTTCCTGGAAATGAAACTTATTTTGTTCTTTTCGATAACGTCCAATTAAGTCAAAACTCAAGTGGCGTACGATTTTGGGATCAATCATGACCAGACTAATTAGTCTGATTTAAATTGTATGATGATCCCCCCTGCCACATGGTACTA
>JAQGBX010004453.1:0-15333 GCA_034698745.1 Megaphyllum sjaelandicum | reverse complement strand
ATTCCACTGGCTGCTCTGGAGTAAGTGGAGTGGAGTGCTCAACACAACATCAGAAGACCTTCTGATGCGTCAGATTGTACCGTTTGCTTGCCACCATCTTGGAAAGTTGAAACTCCATTGAAATGTCACATGTGAAGCCACTACTGTGCGCCGCCATATTTGCTAGTCCACACGAAGGTAGAGCACTCCGAGAGCAAGTGGAGCAGCCAGTGAAACACCACTCCTTACACCTGATGCTTCATTTTCCAAAAATCTCTCCGGGAGCACTCTAAACTGCTCTGGAGCAGCCCCATAACACATACTTGTAGTTTGCCAACTTGTTTGGGTAATAACCCATTTTTTTTCAAACAGTGATATGATGGCGCCCCTCTTAGGTGAATACTATATTATATATTAAAAAATAAGGACATGGAATAAGGAATGGTGTATTACTCAAAGTTTAATTGACAAATATACAGCATATTATTTTTTAAAAAATATATTATTAGTGAAAGGGATGTGCCAGGGGGGCGGTGGTTGGTTCTCAGCGCCCCCTAAATTTGCCTTGGACCACAAACGCCCCCTTAGCTCTCTTCAACGCCCACCGGTCTAGTTGAAATGAATGGCTTTCATCGTTATCCTAATAATCGAGATGATTCATGAAATACGACGTTTTCTATGTTTCGGTCAAGGGGAATAAGAAACTACGTGTTAAAAACAGCAAGAGTCTGCAGCACGGATGATGAGCACCACATTTCCATTCGATACCCTCTCCGTATTTGCGGAGATCCGATTTGGGTCAGTGTGCACTGTCACATTCTCACGTCATGAACATTTTTTAAAAGGTCTATCCTTTGTAGACCAGTATGCGCCTACCTTTAAAGTGTATCAGGGAATTTGAAAGATGTCAGGGAAAATCGCCATGATGTGTTATGGAATTTTAACCAATGAGTGCTGGTCGTTCACTCATGAGCGACGAAAAATGAACTAATTCGTTAATTTTGGTGAACGATAGCTCATTTAAAGGCCTCCGCATCTTATAAAAATTGACTTCTCTAATGTAGTAAGCGGACTAGCATCGCCGATAAAGGATGATGCGGATCACCACATTCTTAAAATGCCAGACCTTATCAAAAGCTGCATGAAAGCTAAGACTTAACAAATGGTACATATCTAGAAAGCATAGGAAGAAATCACAGCTAGATTACAAAAAAATCAAAGTGGCATTAGATGCTGAGAATTTACCTAAAATATAAATGTGCGAGTCCAAGAAGTATCTATGAAACCACCTGGAAGGTAGTCATCACGCACAACATAATACGAAAATCGACCGTTCTAGCAGGGGACAATAAAACCGCACCTGCCAAGGAAAAACGCAATTTTTGTCTGAAAAAGTCAGGGATTTTGAAAGTGAGAATCCATAGCAACCCTTTATGTGTATGGGTATGTTCTAGCATTTCACCAAAATCAGAAGCTATTGAAACATGGTATCAATGTACTGACATAAGTAGCTTGGGGTTGCATACAGAGACTATCCACATTTCCCCCTCAACTCGGCAAAGCCTCACATCTTCATAATTTGAACTCATCCCTATGTAGATTTTCGATTTGTCTGTCTACCTTGATCAAAACATGTAGATTTTGTGGGCAGAGTTTGCATTTACACATACTTGGGCAACCTTACTGCCAGGTTCATCTTGTGATTCCTTGGCATGGAAATATGCCAAAATTCAAACTAAATTTTAAATGAGTGGCTAACCACTCAACATGGTTTTTATTTTGGACTGGATGCAAACCTTGGAAAACTGCGTGATGTCACCGTAGATCCTATTGCTGTTGCCATCTAACATAGTTTCACGGACAGACTATATTCAAGAGAGGTTTTGTGGCAGATTACGCGAATTGGTGATAAACATGGGCTAAGAAAAATTATAAAAAAAAAGGTTTTAAATTATATGTATATATAAAAAGACTAATTTTGAAATAATTTTCTCATTTTTGGAAATAACTTTGTTAGTATGATTTTGCTTCAGTAATGCCTCACACCGAGATTAGAGCCCTATCGGTATCTTGTACAAGCTTTCCACAATCCAAGTGCATGTAAACTTCAGTACTGGTATGCAATTTGGATTGCTGCGAAATCGGTCAATAGCATTCTCTCCAAGCAACTGGGAGGAAACTGCAATAAACATCCAGTAGATTTATGGAAGGTTGGATGTTTGTCAGTTGCTCTGAAGGGTTTTCTCCAACTTCAAATATTGGCATTTTCAATAGATCAAAGCTGCATCTGCCTCAAACTGCTTCAACGTTCTCAGCTAAGAAATGAATTTTCGTTCTTGCTTGGATGATTCCATCGATGGTGCATCTAAAACATCCTAAGGAGGATATTATGCTTTTAACGGCAGTTGTGACATGCTTTTACTCTGAGTTTGAATATTTCTCTAATTTATAAGCATAGTTGATGTCAGAAATTGAATGACATTTCAGTCAGGGGCATTGGCAATTTAATTCTTTGGAACAGTCATTCACACTGGCCCAACTTACGGTATAAATGCAGAACATCTGAAAAGCGATGGTGTTGAATATGGTTTAGAAGTTTGTCAACAACAAATGTAAAGAGCAGGTCTTAGTGGAATGAGAAATGTTGGTTGGATTACAGATGTGATAACATCAGTGATATCAATTTGGGTCATTATGAATATCTCAATGCATTTTCCAATGAAATATGAAACACCCTAGTAATTGACAAGGTATTTTGACATCAGAAATTTCTACAATCGCAGTCTAAGACGTTTTTTATCAAATTTATGCGTCATTTTCCAAAGTAATTTTTAGGCATCAATATCTTCAGAAATTGAAATTACTCTAGTGGTAACATTCTGTAGTTTTTCGGATTAACATAAAATTATGTAGGATTGGTCAGGTGACGTCCAATGATTAGCTACTGTACATGTATGTGTTAATGGCACTTCACCTATGAGATACTTCTAATCTATTATGACCGTTTAAACTTTTTTGCGCCCCTTTTTCTTCAAAACTTTTTATAAACCTTTGAAATGAAAAATTGTTGAAAAGTGAACACAATTTGTCAGTTTTTCTGCTTCTTGTGTTTTATTTTGGAAACTACAGGATATTACAATTTTTGGATATCCTAAAAAAAATTAGACAAGACACTCGGTGCTAATCACATTTAATGTACTGTATCAGCGACTATTTTGAGGCCAAATTCAGGTCATACTTTTTACTCGGTTAAATTTCAATTTAGAAATTATTACTAAAGGAATTAGCATCTTAAATATAAGTGATGCAATGTCAGATGATTTCAAATAAACTTCAATTGGTTAATTATTTTTTAGACGGTGTTTAAAATTTGAGAACTTACTGCTAATTTATATTTGGTCATGGCTTTACAATACTTGTTTCAAATTTGAAATTTGATTAATTTTTCAACAAATAACAATGTGCAATGATCGATCAATACAAATTTGATTCTGTTGCATTGCTTCAGCTTTGATTTTTTTTGGCCTAGCTATCATATACTTTATACATATCACATTTTGTACGATCATTTCTACAGATTGGATAAACCCAACAAACTGCTGTTAAAGACCATTGGTTAGCACGAACATATCCCGTCGCGCTGCATCGACGTCATCAAGATGAGCGTAATCATTCGTCTTCAAGGACTGCCTTGGTCGGCAAACGCTTTAGACATTCGTCGCTATTTTCAAGGGTTAGGAATCCCCGAGGGTGGGGTGCATATCGTTGGTGGCAATGATGGAGATGCCTTCATTGCATTCTCCACGGATGAAGATGCTCGACAGGCTATGTTAATAGACACTGGGAGAATAAAAGATGCTCGTGTTAAGCTTATGCTAAGTAGCCGCACAGAAATGCAAAAGGTTATTGAGGCTGCCCGCAACAGGAATCTGATGCTACTAGGAAGTATGCCAGCCATGGGTGCCTCTCCGTCAGCACCCGCATCAGTTACCATACCTTCTGGCAACATGGGCTCTGTACTGGGAATGTCGTCTGTTCAAAATCCAGCTCACATGATGCAGCACAATGATATCCAGTCGCAACAGCTCAATATGGCTTCTCAACAAATGGCATATGGCAACCGTATGGGAATGCCCATGCATTCACAGATGCCTCAACAGCAGCAAGTCCAAACTGTAGCGTCTATGCAGCAATTTCCTCCGATGTCTCATCAGTCCATGGACTTTGCAAATCCAATGGACATGCGTAGTGGGAAACACCAGATGATGGATATGAACATGATGGGGCCGATGGATATGCAGAACGTTTCTTTGCCAGACCAGGTAATGCTGAGTGAGGGCACCAAAAAAAGCAGCACCTCCGACCGTGACCGACGTGACAGAGACAAGGACAGGGAGCGTACAAGAGATGATAGAGACAGGGATAGGGACCGTGATAGAGACCAGAAAACAAGGCGACGAGACAGGAGCCGCAGTCCAAGGAGGCGATCTTCCAGGGAGAGGGAGCAGCGCGACAGGGAGCGCTATAGAGATAGGGAACCTCAGCGCAGCTCATCTCATGGAAGAGCGATGGAACCCACGAACAACATCACCGATTCTGGAAACAGGGTGCAAGGCGTAGACAGACAGTTTGGCGACAATACCACAATGGGGAGAGATTCCTTTCCTAAAGACATTGACTCTCGCCGAGGCGGACCCGATGATATGATGGGAATGCGATTGCCTATTGAAGAATCTCCGGCGAGGCACTCTAACACCATGATGACGTTGCGATTGCCATTTGAGAATGGCCGTAATAATATGAACAAGGACAAAGGCGATTCCTCGATGCGTGAACCCATGGGGGCTCTTGATAGAGAGCCTATTGGACGAACAACTGCTGGTGGTAGAATCAGCCGCTGGGATGATGGCAATGATGGATTCAACAAGTACCCTACTCAAGACAATCGGATGGGAGATCGCAATATGAACTCTGAAATGGGAGGAACTCGCAACTTGAATTCGGACATGGGAGGCAATCGCAACATGAACTCCGAGATGGGAGGCAACCGCAGCATGAACTCGGAGATGGGAGGAAATCGCAACATGAACTCCGAAATGGGAGGCAATCGCAACATGAACTCTGAAATGGGGGGCAATCGCAACATGAATTCTGAAATGGGAGGCAATCGCGGCATGAACTCGGAAATGGGGGGCAGCCGTAATATGAACTCGGAAGTAGGAGGTAATCCCAACTGGGACCGTGGCCGAAGACCCATCGACGGACCACCCATGGCCAATCAGCCAGGAGAATTTGATGGTGGCAGTAACATAGATGGCCGGCGTTCTTCTGCACCTTTCATTTCTGGTGATCCCAGAGGAGGGTCCTGCGTCACAATTCAGGGATTGAATTTCAATGTTTTGCCAGTTCAGATCCGCGATTTCTTCATTGGGCTGAGCATCCCAGCAGAAGGTGTTGTTCTGCCATTGGACGAGAGGGGGCGCCGTTTGCCAGTTGCTTTCGTCCGTTTCTCCAATGAGAGAGATAGGGGACTGGCCCTAAACCGGCCGGGCAAGCAGTTCCTCGGAGATGCCATGGTAGAAATTGTCCCGTGCACTGATGAGCAATTTCTGGAGGCGGAACGCTCAGTTAACAATCAACCTTCGCCCTCACGACGCCCATTCGATGAGCCCAGGAAAAATGTTTCTGACACTTGCATCCTTCTGAAAGGGCTTCCCTACAGTTGCCGTGAGGGTGACGTGGTGCGCTTCTTTGAAAATTACAACCTCAGCGACGTCATCGTGGAGTATGATAACAGGGGTAGGGCCATAGGCACCGGGTTTGTAGAATTCGCAAATGCTGCTGACGCCAAACAGGCTTTGCAGCTTACCGGGCGCAAAATTGGCCACAGGTACATAGACTTACTCACAACCACAAAAGAATCCATGGAAACTGCAAGAATGCACTCCGGTGATTTGCCCAATATCAGAGGTGGTGACTCTCGGAATAATCGTGGCTTCAATGATGGACCTTTTAAAGATAATTTTGACCGAGATCAACCGATGTTTGATTGTTGCAAAGTCATGGGCTTGCCTCTGGACGCCAAAGACCGCGACATTTTAGACTTCTTCTCGCCAATGCAGGTCCTTCCTGTGGCCATCCACATGATGCTCGATAATAATGGGCAACCTTCTGGTATGGCCTTCTGCGAATTTGCCAATCCACACGACTGCAAACAGGCTGTTCAGCAGAATGGTGCTCCTATGCACCCTGGCTCCAGGTTCCATCTGCACGTGAAACCAGTCCCTAGGAGGGAAATCGAGAACACCTTGGGGTCCTTGGCGGCGCCATCGCCCCAAGTGGGACATCCACGAGGCGATGAAGGAACAATGAATTCTCCACAGTCGCGCTCCTCCGAGCCATTCCGCGTTCAGAACTCAAACATGCCACCGAACCAGCCGTTTAACCAAGGGCCTCCGCCGGGACGTCCCTTCCAGGATCGTCATCCCGGGGATCGACGTGGCCCATCACCATCTATGAATCGTGGTCCGATGCGACCTGGGCCAGGAAACCATGTGACGGTGGATTCGTTTGGACGTCCCGGTTGCGTCGTGGAGGCAGTGAATTTGCCATACAGATCATCTGTGGAGGACATTTTGGATTTCTTTCAGGTAACAATTAGCGTTCAACTTTTACGTTTATCTCATATCAATTTCAAATTATGTCCTGTTCGTGTCCTTATTTGTGTACCAACGTTATTCCAATCGTTTAAATTTTGGTAATTTGAAGCATCGCCTTGTAAGACACAGAAGGGGCAGAATATGTCAGGGTTTCCAGTTTGAATTTTCGAAAGGTATTCCTCAGTGGACATATGATATGATCACCGAGTTCATACAAAAAAAAGAATGTAATTGTGCCCGTATGCAATTGTTATTTGGGTAACACTATTTTATCATTACTGGAAAGGAATTGTAACGATATTGCCGCAACTGAAAGTTTAGACAGGCGCGAATGTTGGATTGTCCGAGTAGGTTTGTTTCTCCGTAAGAGGGCATTTTGAAATTCGCCTTTCGTAAGTAGAAGGCCTTGTCATGAAATTAGCAATTGGGATGTCAAATGACAAATTTTAATCCACAGAATCGCCTTCAAATTCTCAAACTCGGGAGTTTGCATAATTTCCCATTGCGATTTTACGGACAAGCCTGAATTGTGGCAGCTAATTTCCGGCATCCTGTATGTCCAACTACGTTGATTCCTCTAATCCAGTGGTTGTTAGTTTCATGTTAAAATTACATGAAACCTATCTTTGAAATCATCAGCACATGGAAGATCTCTTTGTGTTTTGGAAAAGATACATAATGGAGTTAGCAGCAATAATAATGTGAATTTTAGAGCACTGTAGTTTAGCTAGTTTTACTGCTTTAGACGAATTTTCATCAAATGTTAATATTGCTTGCTCTCATTTTCATCTGTCGAAATTGATCTTTCAAACAAATTAATTAAATACAAGATTGACTTCTATGGAAAATTGCAAAGTAACATTCAAAGTAACGTTCATAAAAAAAAATAAACTGTCTTCGGGTCTCTGCGTGTTATGGTGACGATATTTAACTTGCGTTTTCTTCAAATGTAGGGATTCAGCTTAACAAAGGATTGCGTAATTCGAAGGTTTAACGAGAAAGGTATGCCGACTGGGGATGCCAGAATCTCCTTTCAATGCCCGGAAGATGCCCAAGCAGCTATTCGTCAGTTGGACAAAACTTCATTGTATGGAAGAAATGTAGCTTTACATTTAGTTTGAATTGTGTAGTTTTTTGTTTTTATTTCATTTCATCAGCACTTCACATGAAATTTGGAAGGTACCACTGCTCCATTTGATTTTTTCCCATCCTGTGCCTAGCAATGATTATTTAAGGCATCGTGTAACCTCTGTATGAGTGTATCCAATCTAGTGGCTCCATCCTACTTTCACTTGAAGCCTTTTGGTGTGATGATGGTGTCTGTATCCGGTATAAGTTACAGAAAACCACATGCATTATAGTTACTCGTATAAATAAAACTGGCCAGGGAAAGAACCTTTGGCTCAGAATTTTCATATTAGTTTAAACGTCATTGCCACCTTAGTGGGGGAATTGCAAATATGCGATAAGTAGCCTACTGATTTTTGTGGCTATTTGTAAGTTTTACATCATTATGTTTAGCCTTCTTTTAAAATTCCTCACTATTGTTTTCCAAAGAAGTTTTTCTTTGACTTAGTTCATCTTCACATTTGCAAGCGTGTCAGAGTAGACAATTTAACCTTCAGAATAGCATTGAATCATTTTTTTTTTTATTACCGAATTTTTCATTACTGTATTCTTGTCAGTAGTTGATTTGAGTGCCAATTTCATGCAGTATTTTGCTTGATACGTATTTTATGATCTTGAAAAGAAAGTACCCTGGCACACCATTTTGTTCATTTTTGTGTACAGCAAGTCCTTCCAAGTGAGTTTTCTAAAATTCACGTTAATTGGTTGTTGTAATTGATGGTGGATTGTATTAATTCCAATAAAACACTTTCAATAATTTCGTGTTATTTAAAAAATTCTTTACACCCAATAATGTGCTTCAAAGATTTCTAGATAAACACAAGGTCAGTTCCTTTAAAAATCGGCCATGCACATACTATCTTGTCACTTTCACGCTTCCTTTGCCATGTTTTGCCCTACTTCAGCCATTTAAATTTGGCGCTCAACAGCTTGCAGCACAAATATAATTGCAGTTTCCTAGAATCTTTTTGACTCCCGTGTCAAGAAGTGTCCTTATTTTGTAAATGGAAGCAAAATATGTACTTTTCTTCTAGGCAAGTAATTAGACAGGTGTTCATAATTTGAGATAGGATGAGCAAAAAAGGATTGGCTGTGAAGGGGTGGATGACGCAAATCTCCAGTAATTAATGTTATGTTCTTTGTACGTGTACATAACAAAATCAGTAATGAGTAATCGATATCGCACTAATGCAAGGTGCAAAACCTATAAATTTACAAACAATGGAAATGATTTTCAGGTACGTTTAAGGATTGCAAATCATTAAGGATAATATAAAAAAGTAATTTTAGGTACCGGTATAGTTCTGGATTCGTCAATTAAAATTCGAAAAACCTGGAATTGTCAGGCAAAAGTGACTTATTTAAAACTTAAAAAGGAAAGATATTCAAATCAATAGCAGCTAGTGAACACAAACTATATAGAATGAAATTGTGAATTTGAAAAAACTCAATTTGCTGATTTATTAGGGAACTTCTTAGGCCCTAGCATAAGAGGTCTGAACATTATAGTAGGTCAGTTTTGATAAATATTATTCGATCAATATGTGTTATTGACATTTTATAAGAACAGGGTGGCCAAAAAATTTCCATTTTCAATTTCCATGACTTTCCCCTTACCAAAACTTACTCGTTAATGCATTTCAATTATTTTTTGTCATAATGAAAAAATAACAATTGCAATGAGAAGCTTGGCAAAAAACTAGATTTTTTCAACCAGTCTAGCTGAAGAAAATTGGGGATGGAGCTGTTAGCAGACTGAGTGCATGGATAGCATTTTGTTTCTGATTAGGAAAATTTCCTTGACAATTCCATGACTTCCCTGACCACTTTTTTCACCCTGACTTCCCTGACCTGTGGCCACCCTATGTACCACGTATAGTAGTGATGATAAATACCGTTTATACAGTACTCGTGATATGATATATTTTATACATTATCCAAATGTAAAAACGTTGATGTCAATTAAGTTTTATTTCATGTAAGATAAAAAAACAACTTTTCAAAACAATAAGAAAAAAGTCATGGTGAGCTTATAAGCTCATATTACTTTTTTGAAATAGTTTCTGAAAAAACTTTTTGGATTTTTGAATCTTAGAAAAGTATACAACTAGTTATTACTAGGGTAATGTATATCTCGTTATTATTATTATTATTATTAACAAAAACTAGGCAAAGCCACCAAAAAAACTGTCAGAACGACAAGTAAAAGCCAGTAGTTTTTGAAGTGAAAAAAATCCTAATCTGATACATTTGCGTATTTTGACATGTTTTGTTCCGAGGGAGTAGGGATGCTGAGCGTTGGAAGGCGCTGGCCGCCATGGTGCGCCCCCTATCGGTGTCCTTGCAGCCACCACGCCGCAGCAGCAGTTTCATCATCACGCGAGAGACGCCACCTGTTAACTGGCAAGTGCGCATGCGTGGCGTATCTGCTGAATGGGAGCATCCCACATTCGAGAAGAGAAACGGTGGTTGTTGGTACGCGGCTTGGCTCGTCGTCGTCGACGCAGAAAAGCCTTTTTTTTTGTGATAGAAAACGCGATGGCTCGTCGAAAAATCCATCATGCCAAGTCGACCGAAAGTAAGTAGAACCTTTTCGCTTCGTTTCTAAATAGTTTTCGAATCGCGTTCGAACGCCTCTCGGACTTGCCGTCGAGTCCGAGAAAAAAGTTCTCAATGTGTTGGAATGGCGGATGCTACGTCCCACGGAGGCCTGCCTGCCTGTGTGATTACAGCATCTCGGGGAGGATGATTACCAACCATTCAACTTGGCCGTGATTCTTCTTTTTTTTTTCTTCTTCTTCTTCTTTTTTTCGCTTTTCGCGTCGGGTCCGCTAATCGGACGTTAGTGAACGTTCCGAATAACCCGAGTTTCGTGAACGTTACCGCTCTGACGGGCATCGCACGTACGTGAAAAACACTCAGTATCTCATGGTTACCTGAAAATAACGAGATCACAAAAAAAAAATGGAATAGGCCTACGGTAGTTTATCCAGGTGTTGTGCCTCGTGCTGCATTTTTTTTATTATTATTATTTTTTTTTTCTCGTTTTACTTGTCAAAGAAGTTTATTATAACTAGGTCGAATTTCGGGAGAAGAATTACCGTATAGTTTCACATTCCCATATATATACGAGGTTCTTTTTATTTGCTTTCTAAGAATTCGTATATCGATCTAAAGCATATGCAGTTTTGGATTGTCCTTTTCTTATGTCTCGTGTCTGGTAGCTTCGAAACTTCCATGACGGCATAATCCACGATGACCGTCGATTAAAATGTCGCGTTAACCCTCCGTTAAATTTCGAAAGGTTCGTTTACGGACACGGCCATCGATACGAAAACTGGGATGACTGATGAGCTCGTGTTGATGGCGTCTAAATACGCAGAGCAAGCAGCTTAGCGTATAGGTTGAGAAACTTTTTCCTCACTTCCCCATCAGCCAACCATCCCCTCCTACATTTTATTTGTTCGCCTTTTAAAACTTGTCTGAACTTTGGCCGTCATCTTCCGAAGTCGAAAGCAGGATTCAAAGTTCCACCTGAAATATTCGCAGCTTATATAATGAGCGCATCTGGAAAGTCATCTCCTATTAAAAATCCGATCGTTGTTTTGTTTTTTTTTCAAAGAGGCTAATTAGGAAAAAATAATGATTTTTGATGGCGAATCATTGTTGCACCATTATCCGAATTAAAAGCGTGAAAACATAGATTCGAACTTCGGACTCGAGGAATTAAGCGTGTATTTTTGGCGTTTTTTGAGTTTGGGTCGTATGGTCACCAAAATGGTCGCCCATAAAAATGGAGATGCATGGTCCTAGATTGGAAGATGGTTGCATTTTTCCCCCCCTTTATGCAGTTTTAACGTAATCTCCAGCTGAAGATGGTTACGGCAAACAACGCCCTTTGAAGGGGGATTATTTGGAAATGTTTACACGTTTAAACCCGCGCAACCCACGCCCAAAATCATCTCGGTACCACTAAACCGAGTATTAGGTTTGATGCTATGTTTATAAGCCTGAACGTTAGTTTAAGCCTGATTGTAGTTTTGTAAAGTGTCCGTAGGCCCCTGGAATTCCTCCCGTTGTTCGGTTAAACGAATTTTCCCAAAATAACCGGGTCATCTCCAAAATCATCCTTTCTAGGGCCAGAATCATCATCATCATCTCGGTCATGTGATCCCGGTACCACCAAACCGAGGATTAAAGCCTGAACATTCCGATTGTAGTTTCGCCCCGGGAATTCCCCCCCATTGTTCGGTTAAACGGATTAAGCTCGGGAAAAGATACCCTTGCCCCAAAATAACCGGGTCATCTCCAAAATAATCCCTCCTAGGACTATTCCTCCTACTTTAGGTTGCCCAGTCGATAATTAAAAGCTCTTTTGAAAGAAGTTTGTAGAATTTGATCCTCCGAATTAGACGGAAGGAAGTTAACTTGATTAATTCTTACGACGGATGACGCCTTTGAAAAATGCCTTTGCTGCACTCGTCTTATCACCGCGTGATACGATTTCGTTCGGCTTTTGTTTTTCGTTGCGAGCTGGATTTTAATGAGATCATGACGTGGTTTATACGTTATTTGTTCAGCCTGCGCGAGCATAAGTTAGGGTAAGGCAGGAGAAAGGACAGGTAATAGCGTTTCTACCTTTCCAGGCAGCCAAAGAAAGGAGGGAAGGAGGATGATGAAAATCATGAAGAATGGTGCATGCACTTTACCATGCTTTTTTCATTCTTTGTCTACCTCCACGTTTTTTCTTCACTTCTTCCTCCTTTATGCTTTGGCCATCTCACCTGCCTGCCTGCATGCCTACATTATCTGGAGAACCTGTACCTGTACCGGGCTGCTAAGTTCTCAGAGAGGGTGCACTGCGCCATTTTGGATAAATTATCAAGATTTCTCGGTACCGCATATGCGCCCGCGATAAAAGGCTGCGAAGCAGAACCGGTGTCTGAGGACACGTCACGTACAGTACGTCGATGTTGTTTTGAATCTTGACATCCAGATCGTGATGGCATTGCCTGCACCTATCGATAAACCGAGCTGATTGGAAACTGGTGCTGTAATTTTTTTGTCTTTGTTTTTCGTTCGCTTATAATTGTGCAACTCTTTCATGTCGGGGAAATCGTTTTTATCTCGATTCTGGGGAATTTTCCCAAATTCACCCTAAGTTTTATCCAGATGGCACCATTGTCTATAGGGCTAATAAATAATGTAGCCGGTGAAGATGTTCCCGATGAATGCGTGATAAACGCTATCATTGTCTATTTTGGTGGTTTAAGACCGATAGGGCTTCTTAGCCGGACTATACAATTGTACATTAATGCAGTAATGCATTAATGCTTTTGGTCAATTGACCAACTTCATGTTTGACAATGTGACGTATATAGGCCTTTCAAAGTTAGTTACCGAGTACTATAGTAACTATTTCACTATTTCACTTGGGAAATTTTCCCAAGTGAAAGCAAAATTCTCTCCCTGCACTCAGTCTGCTAGCAGCTCCATCCCCAATTCTCTTCAACTATAGACTCGTAACAAAATCTAGTGTTTTGCCAAGCTTTTCATCGCAGTTGTTATTTTATTTTTCATTATGACAAGAGAATTGATACGCATTTACGAGTAAGTTTTGTTCATCAGGGAATTTTGGATTTTAGTCAGGGAAATTGAAAACGAAAATGTTGGGCCACCCTGCATGGTTGTTAAATTCTTAAGATGTTTTCCGTCAAAGTCATTTTAAGAAATTCCATCGATAAACCGACAAACTCACGAGTCTGATTTCGAGATTCGGTTATGTCGGGATTGCATCGATCAATCGACTTTGATGTCAATTAAGGCCATTCTTTTTAGTAGCGACTACTGGGCGCGCAACGTCCATCGGTCCCGAGAAAGTTAAAAGGGCGTCTTATAGATTAGGGAATGACACGATTAACGTTCGATACATGTACTGTCGTTACACGAAAAGACCTTCCGTCGGTTGCCATTGTCATTTCCTTCTTCTTCTACCTGTTTCCAAGTTGTTGCGGTGACGTTTTTCTCGGTGCCCCACCTTCCCTCCTCCCCCGTACCCGCGATGGGATTTTAGCCCTCGTTATAAGCGGACCGAGTCTCTTCTCCCCCCCCCCCCCCACCCACCTACCCTCCCACCCTCACTCATCCATTTCTTTTAAATTGGGATTTTCTGAGTTATGTTTTATTGAATTATGTTGATTGGATGGCCTGCACCGCTCAGGTCGTTTTTTTGTGTGTTAGCAGCGCCGTTTCTTTGCCTTTCCTATGGCTACGTAGATAGAACCGAAGTGACAACGATTGTTACTATGGTAACTGTGGCAACTGTTTTGGCAGCCATCCAGATACCGTCAACTCATATCTAATAAATGTGAATAGAAAGTCATCCTGGCCAAGCCGAATCAACCAGCCGTGCCAACACATGCATGCTATACGTAACAACAATTATGCCGTGCATAAAGCGAGGGCGCTGCGTTATTTTTTTTTTGTTTTTCTGGTTTGCTCATCTGCATTGCATGGCTTTGGCTGCGAGCTGCATGCATACCTCCCTCTCGCCCCAATGGCGATCTAATTTGATCTCATTCTAGGTGCTGGCAGCATCAAATTCACCTGTGTCTACTAATAATATTGTTGTTGATGCTGCGCGCTGCATGGCCGCACTTGGCTCGGCTTTGCTGACGATAAAATTGGCACGATTTTTCTGGTTGCTCCGTTTCCTTCAACCTCCTCCCATCCACTCTCTCGACGCGAACAATTCTTTATTATACGCGAGCAACTGGGCGTTTTCTTTTTGCATCGCGAATTCAGTTCATTCTACTCTTACCTGATCATGGCCCTCTTTTTTTTAATCATTTTTTTTTTAGCCCGTGATTCAGTCTTCCGCGCCTCTATGCGTTTTTAAAATGATGCCATCGAGCCCTACTTTTTCGATGCTCGAAACGATGCAACGCGCAACTTCTCGGTGTGCAATATTCCGCGAATAATCGAAGGAAAATTGAGATCAATCTGAATCGTAGCGAACGTTTCGAAAGATATCCCCCCCCTCCCATCAACTTACTTTCGAAATGCATTCTCCCCGAGCGGAGTGCAAACTTTTTGTTTGGAAAAACTTGGACGTTTTCCCTGCTTGAAACGCCGGAACATCATTAAGAAGAACTCGGTTAATACTAATTTTTGATAGTACCAGGGTGGCCATAGGTCAGGGAAGTCAGTTGGGGGGGGGGGGAGGAAATGGTTATGGAAATGTCAGGGAAATTTGTCAGTGTTCAGGGGAATTCTCCCAAATAAAAGCAAAATGCTATCCATGTACTCGGTCAGGGAAGTCGGGGGGAAAAAGTGGTCATGTACGTCATGGAAATGTCAGGGAAATTGGTGAGTGGCAAGGGAAATTTTCCCAAATAAAAGCAAAATGCTTACCCTGCACTCAGTCTGCTAGCAGCTCCATCCCCAATCCTCTTCAGCTGGACTCGTAACAAAATCTAGTGTTTTGCCTTGCTTCTCATTGCAATTGTTATTTTATTTTTCACTAGCTGTGCCCGGCCACGCGTTGCTGTGGCTTAGTCTAGTGATT
>JAQGBX010004452.1:0-15339 GCA_034698745.1 Megaphyllum sjaelandicum | reverse complement strand
AATATTTGCCCGCTGGTTGGCGCTGGTGGTAAAAAAAGTAACATTCTTTCCTAGAAGTTTTGTTGTGTTCTTACCCAAACTAAGGGTTCTCATAGAAGCCGAACTTAAATGTACGCTATACGCGTCTTATCAAAGTCGTAATCACGGGTCTAAAAACTAATACATGCATACAAATACTGTACAGTATAGTTAGGCATGTAGTAGTAGTAACTTTCTTTTTACATTGTTTCATTATTTAAACTGCATTTCTCAAGAAAATGCGAAAACTATGTCTGATATTGTTTTATACAGTGTACAATAAAATATTTCCAAATTGTAATACTTATATTTATGCACAATTTCCGAAATTCTTCTTTCAAAATATGCCAAGCAACGCATTTAATTGGGAATGCATCAAATCAAACAATGCAGTTAAAAGACACAGATTTGTTATCTTGAAATACAAGAGTTGACATGTCAGGAATTTTCTTAACGTAGGAAGTACACAATGCAACCCAAATGTATGACAAACGTAGATATTTCTTGAAATATGGGCTAAGCACGAATGGGCAAAATAAACTTCATCAAAATGTCTGATAAACTGTATTAACAAAATGATGAAAGTCTAGAGGGCGTATGCAAAAATGTCTGCCGTTTAGTGTCAGCAATGCAGTACAGCATGAACAGACAACTCTTTATGTATCCAATGTATAGGTCTTCTTCATGATGTCAGCATGGGTTCTAAACTATACCGATAAACCCAAACATGGTTCACATGTACACAAAATGCGTCCATTGAAACAAAACATTGAGTAGGAAATAACTACATGTATGAAACGGGATAAACGATCTCGACATTTTAAACATAGGTAATCTGACAAAGAGGGTCCAGAGATGAAATATCTGTGAACAACGTTAGGAGAACGCTATCAATTCAATGCATACAGTACATTCTGTATGTAGATGTAAGAGCACGTTGATCAATGCTTGCAATCCTCCTACTCCTAATAGAATAGAATACTCTCTCATAGCACTTTGAGAAAAAAAATTCACCTGTGCATATGCAGAATACACCAAATATCATCTCAAGATCTGCAGGTGGGTTTGAAATTGACCAATGCACTAACGGCTTTCTTTTGGGTAAAGTACACGTTATTTATACCTGTATAGGCTATAGTGAATATACACCTGTAATAAACGACATTAGTTCCTCATGAACATTTGCCACACAAAGCATACCCGAACCTATCCGGGACCAACAGGCACACATATATCGTATGCAAAAGAAGAGCATTTGAAAATGCACTTACGTTTCTTTGCGAGATGGATTTAAAAATATTTTTGAAAAATGCAAAAATATTCACTACGTGCAACGTTTGTTCGAGAACCATGAGCAAACGTCGCATGCGCTAACACTACGGTCCCAAGACTTCAAACTATTTCACCATTATTCATACAAATAATCAATCTTTCTCATAAATTTATAAAATATTACGGTATAAATAATATTGCTAATGTCGATAGATCTCGCGAAGACGAAACTAATAACACCTCTTATATCACGTGTTATAACTTTGCACTGCCGAATTATTCTAATTTTACCCCGGCCGCAAATTCACAAAATGTGCAACAATTTCACAATATTTCCTTTACATAATCAAACTTTCTAGCAAATATTATTACAGATTTATCGATTGATCTCACGCAGACGAAACTAATGACGTTTCGCGTGATATGCTAATTATTCTAATTTTCACCCATCAACGAGTGCAGATTTTAGCACAAAATGGCGGACGCTCGCCATTGCGTCATTCGAACTTGAACGTCATTTTGGTAGACACATTGGCCTTCACACATTGGTCTTCAAATCAGTTTTTATATTTTTGATAGCTCTCATATAGTTTTTAAATTATTCAATGAACTTAAAAAAGCCTGCGTACACTATTTTTGGGATACTCAGATTTTAACAGGTTTACCCAGTCCCGAAACTATAAAGACGTAATTACGTCAATTACGTAATTAACTTCACGCCCGAATTAGGCATAAGTTTTATCACACCGTTTTATGCACATTTATCAACTTTATGAGCCCACAAAACACCTCGAATTAAGCAATATGTTTTGAAAGGTATCACGTTTATTGGAGTGTTCGAACATCCAGTAATAAAGCCCCACGTGCACTCTCTGCACGTACAGATCAAATAATGGCGAATCCCACTTGTCCACACCAGGGCAGAGCACTGGCTATCCAGTGCAGCCGGAAGTCATATTTTTGGCGCCGTGCGTCCTCATGACGTCATCCATCCGCCATGTTGGCTGCTCTGGCTACACTAGCTCTTGAGACCGAGCAGTCGGGGTACTCTCACTGTACTCTTTTTGGACAAGTGGAACAATCCAGCAAGGTGCACCGATTTCAACGAAGTATGCACGATGGACAAGTGGAATGGAATGAGAGCAGATTTCTACACTCCGAGTACACGAGTGTACTCTTTTTGGACAAGTGGAATTCGCCATTAGTGTTGCAGGATTTGAAATTTTTCAGCATTGCATGCACACACGCATGTATACTGTAGGTAAGACATTTTACAACGCCCAATAAACAATGCAGCACATAGTTTTTTGTATTCTTCCCGACATGCCAAGGGCTACATTACAGCATTACCAAGTCGCATGCAACGAATTCCTCAAATATCGCTCTGAATTTTTTTTTTCTTCAATGCTCCCATAACATTCTCACGTGGACCATTGGCCTATACGTAAGATGTTCACGCGTAAACGCGGTGTCTACCTGCATAGTTGTGGCAGTGTGGGAACTAAATGAGACCCCGGGCCTCCTCCCTTTTTTGCACGCACTTCTTATAGTGATTGCGAGGGGTTTGCGACGTGTTATCGCAACCATGTTAAGTATGTATATATAGACCCTTACGGGGTTGTAATGATCAGGTAGATTTAGGGCAAAGAAAATGCTTCGTCACATGCTCGACTTTTTTTCCTCTTCATATTCCTCGGAGCGACCATTATCCCTTCAAAATCTTACCTACATATATGTATCATTGCAAAGCAAAGCGCTTTAACACAATTAACCCCTGCGTAACCTTGCTTTTTATAACTTAGTGCAACCCCATATACTTTTGGTTTGCAGTTTAAATTGAATCGGATCACACAAGCACTTTATGGCAAATCAAAAGTTTTTTTTCTTCCAGAATTCGGAACACCACTGGAGAGAAAAAGGGTTTTGCATCAGCGCAATTCATTGACGCATTAAAATAAATGACAATATGGCCTAGCTCTCCCGCTGGGTGAAAGCATGCCATTCAAATAGGGTGACACATTTGGTAAACCCATATTTGCGCTACAGTAGTTGTTCTTGATGTAGCTTTTTTGTTTACAAAAAAACAAAAAGAGGTAAACTTGATATCGCGATCGTTAAATAACGTCATCGTCGCAGATCTAAATAATCGATATAATAAAGGCGTGCATAATGCTATAACGAAATATCAAAAAGGTGTTTTTAACTATCATCTAAATTGTTTCACTGCCATGGATATATATAAAGAAGCACCTCGCTTTGGTTCAATTATCAAAAAAACTGAATAAACTATAGGGTGTGTCAATGCGTGGCCAAATAGCCGTAGCCGTTTGTCTAGATAAAACTGATATTAGCGCCACCTGCGGAGTTTTTCTTTACCTGAATTGCCGTTATACCGACTACTTAAATAAATCGGCCATGACCGTCTTCCTAACCCATCCCGTCCTATCCCTTCTTGAAGAATATTGAGGTTTGAAGTAGTATACTTTGGCATTGAAGTGGTATTGAGGTATTGATGTAGTGTTGTAGTATTGAAGTAGGAGTGTAGAATTAATGAGTCCCCAACCTGTTGGTAGCGCCCCCTAACGGAGGTCCGTCTCAAAGGACTAAGCTACAGTACATGTACATATAATCCAATCCTAATAAAATGCCGAAACTTTCCAATTGGCCGATTTTAAAACGCTCGCGCATGCGCAGATTTTAAGATTTTTTCGACAAAATGACATTTCCGAAAAGTGGATACTGCTAAATTCAGTAATTACTCATTGACAAACCCAAATGAATAATGCAAATTCATTAATTACCGTCGATTTCTTTTCAAGATTTATTGTTGAATATATGTTTGAACAAACTTGCAAAATTCAAAGTTTTTAGCTACTAAAATTTCATGACCGAAAACGTCAACAGCCTTTAAATATTTTAGCCGAATTTCCTATACGTTAAATTAGCAATTTTGTAAATGAAATTTTTACTACACTGCCATATGATATCAGGATTTCATGCAATTACTGCATTTAAACTAATGACATCACAATATCAAACTGTCATATTACAGGCCAATGATGGCACTTTTTGCGAATACACCGTAAACATTAACATTTACATTCTTTCCTTGCAAAACTACAAGCACGCCAATTTAATTTTAAAAAAAATCTAGATATGCCGTTAAACAGCATGCTCTGTCAGCCAAATAGCAATCCAATGATAATAATCTTCCTTTCAAATTCGATAACTGTTAATCCGCTGGATAAATACAAGGGAAAACGGCAGCTCTATAGCGATTGACTTGCATCTAAATCAAACAGGTATGCATGCATATTATCAACCTTTACAAGCTAAATTGGCATTTTTTACTCCCATCTTTCCTCGATCCCTTCCCAAAGCAATTAGGTTAATCACCTTTGGTATGTAACATTTTTTTTTTGCTTTCGGTTTACAACTGTGGGAACTTCCATGAACAAACAGGAAAAAAAATGGCATATAATGAGGAGGGAAAACAGCCATGAAATCATTAATCCGTGCAGGTAATCACACAATTTAGATTAAAATATTAATAACTATCTGTACAATCTTATATCTGATAACTACATGCATTTACGAGGAGGTGGATTCACAGTACGATGTTTACAATCAATTCATCAAATAAGAAGAAATAATTAGTGATCGAGTCTGTGAATGAAACGCACTGCATGCATCTATAGGATAATCAGATGAAGTGAAACTCCATAAGCGTTGCAAAAAGTGCTAGCTTATAGTCAAATTTGATACATTAATCAAAATGATCTGAAAAAACCACAATTTAGAAAACTGGGGTATAAAACGACTATAGGTGACAAAAATTATTTCTTCGCAAACAATAATGCGTTGATTAACCAATATCCGCAATGTTAGGTTTTTATGGCATGCACTTTCGTTTTAATGAAAGGCTATATCCTCAAGATTTATTCACCCTATGATAGCTCGAGTCATCTGTCCCAAACTATATTTTTTAATGCTTTTAAATTCGTCCATTTGATTTATTTAAAAAAAAACCTTGAAAAGTATGCAACAAAACTGGAAAAGAAATGCAAATTTATAATGTCTTTTCAAGATTAATTTTAAAAATAAAATATACGGGATAATCAAAACCTTTCTAAAATAAAATAACTTAGTTAAAGCCAGTTTGGGGGTAAATATTGCTTAACTCTTCACGAAATTAGTACCCGACAATTTTTACTATTGCGTTAAGAATTAAGCATTATATAACGAGTTGTTCAGGTTTGATTACACTACATGTATATTAACTTCGGAAAAGAGCTAACACATTAGTAAGTCCTCGATAATCGTTTAGTGGATACTATATCAAGCGCCAGAAAGTATAAGCTATAATAAATGCAGAACCTGAAGCCTCTCTCGCCTAAAAGGACCCAGATCATGTGACCAATAGCGAAGCAAGCACTAGTGACCTTACAGATCATGTGTACGATATGCAAGCAATTAGTTCATTGTATATTTACGTAAATGCTGTACATACAGCGTATAGTAACTTGTTGACAAACAAAAATCTGCACTCATCCATGATCCATACTGTTTGGAGAATTAGCACGTGTGACGACGTCGTCGCTGATTTAAATACAACAAAACGACGCCACTCGCTCGTAGCGCCATCAACTACTTTTTATGTACAAAGTGTTTTATATACAACTATAGTCAGATGTGAAGCATGCGTGACATCACGACCCATGACGTAGATCCGTTTTGGATCTATAGTGCCATTTTAAGCATCCAAGGCATCAAATAAAATTTTCATGTTCTGGCGTCCAATATAAGTCTATCCTTTTAACTGCAATGGAACTCTTTTTATGTCGTCATAGAAAGTTAGTAAATAGAATTGATTCTAACACGTGACCCTACAATGAGGCTCAAGCGGTTAACCAAATAGCGGCTCAATTATGCCTATATGAATAAATTATCACGTATGTACAGCATATTGAGGCACTCGATCCTTCGTGCACATCCATGCACATTAATTAAGAAAATTAAACCTCGACGTACCTCGTCAAGAAAGGTTTCCCTGCAGCATAATAAATAGCGTCCATGCTACTATTCATCTTTTTAAATCACAAATTGCCATGCTTTTTACTTGTTGAACACTGATGGGTATGCGGAGTTAGTTTACTTTTGTGTTAATATTAATGAGCCACAAATTCGAAGAGTCAAATTTAAATATGAAAAAAGTCTTTTTGAAAGAATTGTACTTAATACATGTAAGATATCGAGCTATACTGAACTTCTTGAAAAATCTATATGCAGCATGTAAATGTATTTGCACGAAACGACACACCCATGCATGGTAATTTTATACATATAGACGTTGCACATATACACACATGTAAAGTATATGTATGTTTATGTTAAATTAATACGATATTATTAAGCCTCGATCTATCACTTAATTTTCTATACGGAAAGGGCTTATTCCATTAAGAAACATGTTGATTTTATCGCAAATGTGACAATTACTACCCCCACAAGCCTTTTGAAGATATCACTCCACAGTAAACAGGTATACTAATAAACTACAACCTTCGACAGCCTCTTTATCAAGCTAAATTTACGTTTTCTTATCAGTAGCCTATATGCCAGAAAAACAGACAAACCAGATAAATCCCAAATTTAGCGCCTGGAAAGCTAAGAGAAATTGTGTTTATTCACATGTATTCTCGAGAAACTTGAATGACAGGCCTCAGCATGAATCCCAAACATCGCATCGGGCTTTTGTTACATTTTCCAGTTTTGTTTGTGCGTGGACGTTCACCTTTTTCCACGTGGTGGTAATCTATTTTGTAATAAGTTGGCATCAAGGATGATTGCCACTGATCGAATTGAAATACCAGTGTGAGGACGAATGCCTCAAGAAAATTCGTCATTGGGCTAACAAAAATTCCATCAAACCCAACTCACAAAAATCAATTTAGCATTTCAAAAAAGTTTGTATACAGCTTATACGACATAAAATTATAGCAATGGAAACTTTCACCGCTGTACAGGTGCATAAAATAGCAAACCACATTTTAAATTTAAATAAGCATTAATCTCTAGGATTGTGTTTAGTGCAAAATAAGCCCTTGATATATTTGCAAACTTGAGCAACAGAAAACAGCATACTCAAATACATGAATAGTGCTTTTTGAAAAATTACACAAGACTGACGTCCAAAATACCTGTATCGTATATATACACAGCAATGGATGAGCATCGGAGATCGATTTAATCCGATCGTATATGATAATCAAGTAAAGACAGTAACTCGGTGAGCTTACCAACTGGGTGTACAAGTATATAGGTCTACATTCTTCCCCTCAAGAATTTGAATAAATTTTGTTTTTTCTGAACGATAACGATAATTCAGAGAGCATCAAGGAAATTCACCGAATCGTGTCCGCAATCTTGCAAACTATAGAAATGGAATAAAAATTACCAACCACAAATGGAATAAAAACTAAAGATAGGCTTGTACTGTACACGGCTATATATAAATGTGCGGTAACGCTTCTAAACGAATTATACACACACTTTTTCATAAAAAATAAAAATAGTACGATCGATAAACCAAGCATACAATTTATTGGAGTATGCACAACCTATATCAAAAGTAATATGGGTGTACTATAGAGACATATGTTGCCAAGAATTAAAATTCCCACGTTCATGCATGCGTAAATGTATAGTATACACTCACATACATAGACGTCGTGCACAACAAGCTGCATACAGGGTGTTCCGTTTATCATGATTTGTCCAATATCTTTTAAAGTAAATAGTAAAAGTTATCAGAAAACAACACGAATAATATTCAATTGCTTTTTAATTTATGCAGGAATGAAGGGGCCCCAGGTCCCCCTATGGGGGATCCCGGGGTTACTTTGTAATTTTAAATTGTGACACCCATATTTTTTTCAAATTATGAATATGCACTTAAAACACAATAGGTTTCGCCTAAAAGGTTTTTTGGGATCATCTTTGATGTTGATGTAATTGATGAAACTAAATGTTGAGAAGCTTAATTGGCCTGCTCGCTTCCAAGACCTTACACCTGTAGATTTTTATCTTTGGGGAAAACTAAAAGAAATGTGTTATGGAAAGGTTCCTACAACTGCTTAGAACATGCAACATCGTATTATTAACTAATACTGCATGCGCCAGTATTGGCATCGATGAATTGCGAGCGAACAAAGTTTTATCAAAGGTATTAAATGCATCGAAGTACTAATTAAGGACACCGTTTCGATCATTAGTTAAACTAAGTTTGGTTTCTGTCTTGTTTGCATTAGTAGCATTTTTATTTAATAATTGTTTTCACCTGATGAATACAAATTGTATTTTTCCTTTTGTTTTACTTTGTCCAAGCAAATATTATAATAAACGTGGATATTTTAACATCCTAATCTTGTTTTTGTCCCCTAAATAAGGAGTGTTCAAGCTACGTTTTTAATAATTATTATCCTTATATATGAATTACACTTATTTGGAACATGTTTTTGGTATTAATGCGAATTTCTCATAATTTATACAGTTTCATAGATTACAGCAACATCTAAGATGATGCCAAAAATTTTTTTAAACAAAACTTATTGTGTTTTAAGTGCAGATTCATAATCTGCAAAATACATGGGGGTCCCCATTTAAAATTACAAAGGAACCCCCGGATCCCCAATGGGGGGACACCATTATTGCATAATTTAAAAGAAAAGTTGATATTATTAATGTTGTATTCTGATAACTTTTACGATTTACTATTTAGTTTATAAGATATAGGACAAATCATGAACAACGGAACACCCTGCATGCATACTTTCCTATAAAGAGTGACCAAAAGGTCTCGATAAACTTTTTCCCCCTACAATTTTTACAAGTAAACGATCCTTTTAATAGGCAGTTGTATATACGTTTTGCTCAAATATTTCCATTTATTTCAAGATACACGCTGTCGTAACTTAGAGACCATAAACAGGGTTCCCCCAGAAATTTCATTTTTAACTTTCCTGATTTTTCCAGATTTTGAAGAAATTTCCTTGACCAATGATTATGTCACAAATTGACATATTTTGCAAACTCGAAACTAGAAAAATATTTTGCAATATTTATTAATGACAATTTTGAAAACTAACATAGAGGAATGTTAACAATTAAAAAAAAATGCATGAAAATGTAGAATGTTTTGCAAATTTGTCCTCGAAAAACTGGGAGAATTTTGCAATTTTGCCCTCGGAAAACGTGGGAAATTTTGCGATTTTTCCCTCGGTAAACGTGGGAAATTTGGCAATTTTGCCCTCGGAAAACGTGAAAAGTTTTACAATTTTGCCGTCATAAAACGTGGAACATTTTGCAAATTTGTACTTGACTACGTTGAATTTCCCTGACTTTTTCAAAATTAGTCATTCGATCATCCCTGACTTTTTCATGCAGACATTTTCAAGTTCCCTGACTTCCAGGTGTTCCAGGTCTGGGGTACCCTGATAAACATGTGCTTGCAAAAAGTAAACTTTACGCAAAAAATGTATTTATGGAAATGCCCTAGCTGCAGGATTATATACCTCACGCATAAATCTTAATTTCATACCTGAGCAAACTATGGTTCTATAAATGTTTGTTTTTTACGGAAAAAAAAATAACTCGATAATTTAAGATCTCAACCCTGGATAACCTATTACTATTTGGGCACGTGCGTTATGAAGGGATCTATGGCTGAACATTTTTAGCAAAAGGGTCAAACGTGATAATCCGATTTCGCGATTACATGAATACGTCAATGTATTGCGTTGTATTTTTTTATAATTACAGTACAGCACATACAGTGTGCACAACGTATTGCAAACTTGAGAATCACAACATCGATGCGTGTGTATTTCGGGCATGGTCAAACGCGCACCACAGCTGATGAACATGATTACAACTAATCTGCTGTTTACATATGCATTGTCACTTAATTGGGTTGTGTCAATACATTAATATACAGTAGGCCTATATTCACTGCAAATTTAATTGCTTTTAATTTACAGTTACATCGAATGAAGTTATTTTTTTAATTTAAATTTTCGGGTTTGGTTTCATGTTATAGGACGTTTTCCAAAGAATAAGTTTAGGAGCATACTGACAGTTCATTAAAACTGCATGCAAGATTAAGGCCCTTGTCTTATTAAATATTTGCAAATGGGGCCTCATGTATATACAGTACTGGGATTCGAAAGATTGGGTTTTTAAACAAACTTACAAGACTGTATATCACATCTTTAGTTTCAGACAGATAATATTGATCGATATTAAGAGACTCGATACTTGTCCGTGACGTGAAAATTGGCAAAAGGAGGCTATAATTATTTTACTTATGCAACGGACATTTTTATGCATGCAAATTCATCAAAGCACGCAAAGTCTATACAGGCTGCAATCAGCGGATAATATTTTTAGCCGAAATTATAACTATATGCCTTATGGGTTAAACCATGCTCTCGAAAATATATTTTGACAAATTAAAAATTCAATTACATGTACTCGTTTAGGTTGGTAAACCGTCTTCGTGTTAAATCGTGGATTTTAAGGAACGTGCGTTCATAACGAGCTTGTTTCCAGTCGCTTGAAACTGGTGTCGCTTAGCGGTATTGCAGACGCTTATAGAGAAAGAGAGAGAAGATAAAGATGTGCTAAGGGGACTCTGCCCCTTCTGACATAGGCGAGTTAGGTATAATTCGTGTTTTGAAATCAGACATGATCAGGTTAGTTGGTCAGTACCCCAGTGCCAGCCCGGCCCAAAAGGGCATGTAAATGCCAGCGCTTGTACCAGCGCTTATAATTACCGCTAAGCGACACTGGTTTTAAAGCGACTGGAAACAAGCTCGTTATGAACGCAGCCAGACACCGGAACAATTCAAACTTTCAAATCGTCCAATATCTTTTGACATTAACCGACCAAAAAGACGTTGCAAACAAGCGCAGCTGCATCTCGCAGTTGAATTATCAATTTTATTTATACATTTTATTATACGCTCGACTATGAAACGCGTGTTTATTCGGTGGCGGTGGTGTCTGTCAGATAAAGACGCTGACACGTGCACCCACTTAGAAAAGCACACGAAAAGTCCGCACCATTTCCTATAGGCGCAAGCAATTTTCCAACGGTACAACTGAAAGTGAGCAAAAAGCGCGCAAATATTAGCATTGTTAAGGGAGGGTAGAATGCTTACGGGTGCCACGCGCTGCCAAGCCCTGACCTTAAACAATCGCACCTGTCGAATCTTGAGCACACGGAAGAGCACGCAGTGTGGGACTCGTTGCAGCCAGCTTGTGGCCGGCACGTGACAATCAGGGTTTTGGTTCCCAGCCTATGTAAATACGGCCGTGCTACCCCGCCTTTTATTTGGTAAATATGCTAAGTTTTTACCTGCTGCACGATGGGACCCGTCTGGAAGGCACGCGACTACCCGGTGCATGGGTCGCAACCCCGACCACCCCTAGGCCCGCCGAAAACCTGCTCTTACGTTGTTGGCGCCCAGCCTGTTTGGATTTTGTCTCACATATACAAAACGACATGCCGGTATAGGAACACATGCGTTTATTGATGAGAAAATGAAAGGCACGGGGGGGATACCGGACACGGATAGCCCATGGCCACACACCTTTTATGAATATCGTAAGGCCAATGCTCGCGTGCGATGCCGAGTACAAGTTCAAAACAATGCATCGATCGTTTTGTTTTCATTGCACCATTTTGCATCATGCATTTGAGCACATCCGCGAGTCAATGCAACAACCTCGACCGAATTTTCGCACCATCAATATATATAAGCTACAAATACAGCACGTCAATGAACGCATCTGCTGGGCTTATTTTTAGAACACATTTTTAAAAGCAAACACAAATGCGAGGGATATAAGTTATACCTTAGGTCCATTGACGAATAGATTGATTGGGGTCGCTAATTAATTCGGGATCACAGCCAGTTTGTTAAAATCTCCCATTTTCTTGTAACATCAAATTATCAAAGATAGGTTACACGTGCATGTATTCTACACTCAACATGTGTTGCCTGCGACAGACTTTGCGCAAATGCAAATGTTGTTTTTTAAAACATTTGCACACGTGTTTCGTTTTTATAGCTACAATCCAATTACGCGTTAAAAAATGATTACTTGAAAAGCTTACAATTACTGAATTTGTGCAAATAGTGGAACTGCGTTGCAAGATAGAACCGAGCGCAATCTGCTCTTGCAGGATAGTAAGATTATTAATTAGCATTGCAGTAAACTCACAGCCTGCATGCATGGAGTGAACTGGCTCAATTAACTTAATTAACTGGCTCAACTTGGCTTTGAATTTTGCAGTTCATGCAGTTTGCAGGAAGCACTCCCATGGAAACTGAAGATATATAGCCATCAAATTTACGACCTGTTCAAGAAACCCAATTTCGAATGGAACATCAGATGAATTGCAACGTCAAAACTACGAGCTCTATAGCCCAAATCGTTACATCGGATCATATGCTATTTTAATGTAGGCCCTATAATTTTTCTGCAAATGATCAATTTCTACAGAACGCATTTTTTTTAACATTTTTAGGTGAGTTTCGTTATTACTTAAAATACAAATCGATCCATCCACTTGCACTAAAATTGATTCGTAAATCAATCACTGGCCGTAAACAGAATTCTCACATCTTGCAATTTTCTTTCTGCCACAAAGTTACGTGATTTACAATACATTACAGTATACCGCAGAAGCATTCTTCCTCAGCTCGGTCCAATTCTACCTTCAGTCTAATAATTTCCAAAACTCCATAAAATAAAATTTTGCTCAGCGCATATTTCGAGGTGAAAGTTTCCTACTGACACAATCTACGACCAGGGCATTGATGCAGTATGGACTTCAGTCGAGCCAGCCAACAGGGGGAGTTTTTTCCAAAGTTGGTCCTCGATTATTTGATCGTACGATCGCATTCGGAATTAAGTCTTCATAAATTGCACGGAACAAGGGTGTGTGGGCGTGCCCCAGCAATGCACGGTGGCCGTCAGACCAAATCCAAATCCATGGTGCAACTTAACGTAGACGCCAGCGCAGTGTCCTGCACCACCACGAGGGGGAGCAGATAAAAGCGCCGCAATAAAAATGCGAAGAACCATGCCATGCAAACACATGCATGATTAAGCGATGGTTGAGCCCCGAATTCGTGACGCTGAACTAAGTTGGAACGGGACGGCGCCAAGTCCTATTCAACGTTGCCATGGCTACGCGAGAAGTGGATCAATGAAAGTAAGGATCAATTAAAATCCCGCCACGTGTTGCCGTCTATGGGCCACTACAAAAGGACGTCAGCTGCTGCAAACAATGTGAATCGATGGCTGGGGAGGGAAGTTCCCGTTCAAATGGTTTTAAGCGGCGTACGAATGAATGACATACTAGGCTAGTAAGGGGTGCCACTAATGCGGGGAAAGGACTACCACCCTCTCTCGCAGGCGCAACAAACGAATTACGAAGTTAAAGGCCCGGTTTGGAAGTGCACGTACCTAATGTAACATAACAAAGAATGGAGAAAAAAAAAACCTAAATTTTTCAAATTCGGGATATTCTACAAAACCGTATACTCAGGGTAGTTTCATCTTTTACTTGTATATTTGTTTATACAATTTCCGAAAACGTTGTTTTCATTACACAGATAATGCAAGAGTACACGTATACAGTAGGTATTCTAATAAAAAGTTCGTTTTGCGCTGAAATGTGCTATTAGCAGTGAAATGTCATTCTGACATGAACATTCACTAAAACACATACGCAGAAGTTATTCAACTTTTAAACTATTGATTGGTTTTACCGCAAAGTTTCAATGAAACGTTTCATACTTAAATGTCAATACGATTGGGCTCATTACATGGCACTATTCCATCTGCGCATGTACATCCCGACAATATGCCAAAAAAAACTTTAAAATGAACCTTATCAGGCCATTAACTTTAAAGATCGGTTCGGTCGATGTTTCACATCGCATTTAACTTCAGGACCTTCATATAGGCGCATATTACCTCCAAAATGTTCTCACATTGGCATTGAGGTAAAACGTTAACTGACACGCACCCCAACAGGGCCATTTTCGCCTTTAAAAAACGATCCTTAATAAAGACGTTAAATTGCACTTAGTTTTTTCCCCCCGTAACATTAAAAGCTACTGAAGCACCACCATAAAATCGTTTGGAGAAGAAGAAAAAAAATCAAAACTTTGACCGTTAAATCTCCCCCAGAATTACGAGCGCTCTCCTTCTTACCTGAGAAACGTAAACGTCATTCATTTCTACGAAATACCAGCATTAAGACCAGCAAGATCAAGATGAACAAACTTCTGGAAACTAAAGTCCGACGGGCATCTCATCGGCAACTTTTAGCACAACCCAAGAGCGTGGTATATTCCCAAAGGATTTGGATGAAGGACCGATCATCTGGAGCGACGTCGATCCATGTCCATGCGGTCAAAGTGTCCCAAATGAAGATCACGGATCAGCGATAAGTTCGAGTCCAATTTCCTTCCCAAGGTGCGAAATTCCTCGAACGGTCAAGAAATCCCGGGCACTCGACCACGTGCCTCGCGTCTTTTAAACTCTCGTTATCCTGGGAGGACTGTCAAAGACCCCGGTCGTTCTGGAACGCTGGCAGCGAGTACTTTTCTTCGGTCAGCGCGATGACAGACGCCAGAAGATGGTGTCCATGCAGGGTGGTCAGCGTTGCAGCGTGGTCAACAGCCAAGTGTTGCTCGGGGAAGTCTTTTTCGGGCAGCGTGCAGCGTGTGCATCTGGCGCATCCATCCACTGACGGGGCAATGATGTGAAAACTCGGTGGTGGCAACTGACACTCGTGGGAACTCCACAAGCCCGCGACCAGCGTGGGAAAACAATAGTTTGCGCCGCTTTGCCGCTCCGCCTAAGGGACGTCCTCCCCTGCACTTCCGACAACAACAAACAGAAGCACCACCGAGCGGCGTGCACGGTAGCCGGCTACTGGCGCGGGGCGGGGGGGGGGGGGGGGGGGGG
>JAQGBX010004451.1:0-15341 GCA_034698745.1 Megaphyllum sjaelandicum | reverse complement strand
CGCTGGCGAACGTGCGCGCCTCACCTACGTGAATAAAACGTGTTTCACCCCTAGAACTGTCTGATCCCTGTCTCACAATTACCATGAGCGTAAAACTAATTGGTGATTTCAGTTTGGCAACTTGTGTTTCTGAAAACGTTCCAAAATGGTATTTGACCCGTTTTTTCTGATTTGCAAATTCTCCCTTCTTTTGTCATCCGTGAATGACTGACTTTACAATACATATACAATGTACAGTATACATGTGGCAACAATTCACACGGCGAAACGACACTGGCATTTTGTTTATAGCCTTCATTGCCATGCTTGTAAAATAGCCAATATACTGTATTTGCTTTTTCAGTGAATTATACGGTTTACGCAATTTTTTATGGTGACTTAATGGTGCTTTTTGAGACACTAATTAAATCAGCATGGCTCGCTATCAGTTCATTTGGCACTTTTAATTTTAAAGAATTGCAATGATTTGGGGTTAAACTAGCAATTGGTGTGCAGTGCATGTGCGTTGGTGGCAGCATATGAGCAAATGGCTTATTTTTCAAGATTTTTATATATGAATACATCTTAGGAATGTACAGTAGAACAGAATCAGATTTATTGTGCTTTTTTTCGAGTAGACCTTTGTCGTTGTTTTGAATTATTTTCGAGTATACAAATGTAGACTTTGTCGATGAACTTTTCTATCAAATTCTGCGTTTTCAATCTACTCGTTTAATTACCTCGGCGTGTCCCTAGTCAATCGCCTAGCTAAGGCATTTTTTCGTCACACCATTATATGGAAGCCAAGATGCTTAGACTGTTTCGAAGTTAAAGATTCGTACTTGAGCTCACAGCTTTTTTTGTTGAATTGTCTAGGTAATTGATTTGACACACGCACTTTATTCTCTCGGTTGCACTAAAAATAGTAAAAAGATTTACCCCATAGAATCCGAGTCCACCCTACCAATGTTTTAACGCTACCATTTCTATGCCATTTGATTACATCGATTAAATTGGCTAGACTTGTTATACTGAGAAATCGATAAGGATTGCTGTAACATTTTATTCGCTAAATTTATATGAATGACCTAAGCTGCGCTGATTAACGAACCTTATAAGCAATAGGCTTAATTAATTACATGACCTATAGCTGTACTCTCTTCCCTACCCCAGCTTCACTTCAAGTTTGCTCAATGTTGAAATGTAAAAAAATACTTAATTACACAAGTTCGTAGAACCATCTCGATTGACAAAGATGTATTTTCATTACAAAGAATCCCATGAAAAAAAATCGAAGAGTGCCAATTCTTATCACGGTGGCAACCTTTTTTTCCCCGAGCATATTATCCGTAATTGCCAGTATCGAATCAAAACGTAATTTTTAACGGTGAAAGAATAATCGGCCTTAAAATTAAGTGGCGCAAGAGCTTTTCATTCGTTTCGAGTGTTAACAAATGACAGCCGAAAACGCGTAAGCCATAATTTCCAATAACGTTACCATAAAGAAAGAAGAATATGTTTGTAATTGAATCTAATATGTAATTGACTTGTACCAGCTTGTACAAGAAAAAAAAATGACTTCAAAGAAATCTAGACTTTAATAATGATGTTAGTATCTGTGCAGGATCTTGCAGAAATAGTTAACCCAGATCATTCTATCTATGGTAAATGCAGTTAGGGCTGTTTTATAAATTTCGGAATGTATTTCTGAGTCAAAAATAATTCTGGAATACTGATTATATTAAAGCCACTAGTAAACACATTGCCCTTTAAATTAAGCCTCTGAAGAAGGGTACACGGGCTTTGTTTTTGAAACATTGCAATATCATCATGGAATGTATCAAACTTGAATCAACATATGTTTTTATTTTCTAGTTTGTTACATTAAAGTGAACATTTAAGTTCGCCATTTCGAATGACTTATAAGAAATTTACTCCACTATAGTACAAACGACATAATAAGTTTTCTACATTAATTGCGTCAAGTACATTACATTTAAGTATAGAGATCGAGTATCATTAAATGAAACATTAATAATTCGTTATCGTTGGTGTACTCCTTATCATAGTAAATGTGCAAAATCGATACAGTACACCCATTATGTACCAGTATTTTAATACTTTTAAAGAATGACATTTTATTATTGCAATCCAATTTCGGCTTTAATGTAAATTTGTATGCGTACCCATGTGCAATAACGGAAACTAGTTTTTTAGCATGCACTATCGGTCCTTATACACATGTCTTAGATATACCTATACTGTTGAATTCATGCTAATGTGCTTAGATATTCTTTTATAAATTTTTCGTTTGATTGGAAATTAGATAATAGAGTACATGTATGCAGTATGTACACGTACAGTATAGTAAGTGTGGCGTCATCTGCCTTGTTAGGCTATAGTTTCACGTGCATTATTACATTTTTTCTAGCAATGTGTGATCCAATTTTCTCAATTTCGAGTGATGTGTCAGGTTACACCAGCCTCGGGTAACGTTCGAAAGAACGCATTTTGTACCCTAGCTAATTGTTAAATATTGATTAGGTTAGAATTCATAATACATGCCCCTCGATGTTCTGCATTTCCGTGTTACATGTATGCAACAGTTGCGAGCTAGCTCGTAAACTTAAAGACGAACTGTTCTCTTAATACAAGTACATGTAATTACCCATACCCTCCTTAAGCAATGTACAGTAATTATTTACCGAAGCAGGTTTTAGTGTATACCTTTACAGGCCCACCCTTGCATTATGGTGTATAAAAAATAAATGTGCTTACCGAGTAGGTTATAGCTTATAGCGTATGCAATAAATTTTCATGTGCTTGGTCTATACCCAATTAAGGGTAAAAACGTCCATTATCAGTACTAGCTGTTTGGTAAATATTAAAATGAGAGTAATGTTTAACAAGCGATAACATTTATTGCGGCATCCGCCAAAGAATAACATGCCGTATATACCAGTACGCATAACATGTTCCTGGAGTGCAAAGAAGTTGCACTATTTAACAGCATGACAGAAACGTGTAAATAATGTGACACGTGACCTTGTAGTTAAGCAACAAGGGTGAATGCGGTTATAAAATGTCACGAGTAATTGAGTACTGTAATTATATACTGTATGGTTCAAGTCAATCTCTAGCTCATAAATCCATAAGTATAGAGTCGTTGGACATACAGTATAGTAATCTGAATTAACTGAATTACAGAAGGCTTTGCATCACTCTGCGATTAATGTAATTAAGTATAATGGTTGAATACAGTAGGCTACATGTACATGGTTAGAGTATGCACTACTGTGAGATGATGAAATGGCTTTGGTATTTTGTAATTCAAGCACTTCCGCTGATCACACAGTATACGTAATACCAGTATGGTCACTCTGCGCATTCCTTCTGTCCTAGGCTCTCTATTCTGTCCATCTTCGCAGCGTCAATTTTCCGACTTGCGGTCAGTACCCAAAACTTCGTGTGAGAAAAAATTGCAGCAGACGACAAAAAGTAGGCAGCGTCTGCTTTATCACAATACATTTATCGCTATCACTCATTTCAAAGTTGATAGCGATTGCTTTTATTATCGGAAAATTGAAAATAAACATTGCAATTTTCAAAACCAAAAAAAAACGATATTACTGTATACATGAACTGTATGTAGTGAGAAAAAATGAACTTACCAAGAAAACAACAAACAAATTGTAATTATTGTTTATGATCATTAATTAAGTCTATACACTTGTAGGATACCACATAAGATCATGAGTGGAATGAATCAAGTAAAACAAATTGCTGCATGAGTTAAATTCTAGCCTGTTTCGATCTCAATCATGAATAAACACGAGCGTGTAGCCTACGCATGTAAGCCTATGTGTATGTCTTTCTTTCTGATTTTAAACTTGTCGCTGTGAAGCTGGGGGAAATATTCTATACTGCATAAAAATGACTCGTCAACTGTACAAGCACCCCATTTTAGAAACTGAACATGACAGAAAGAAACGGTAATTTTCTATTCGTGCAACATAAAGCTAAAAAAATTACTTTCAGCATTTAAAGTAAACTAGGTTTTCTGAATAGCCCGCATGGTAAATATATTCCAACTTCAATCAGATTGGATTCCCTCGGTTGCTCAAATGCTAGTAGCAAAAGGAAGAAACAAACAATTGAAAGAGGAACAAGATGTCGATTTTCTGTAAATTGCTGTGTATACGAAACATTTTCTTGACTGTTCGTGTCCATTTCTCTGGCTAAAATGTAGACCAAGTGGAGAGCGGAAATTGTTTGTTTGAATTTCCTATAGCGTCGGCTGAATGCACCGACTGGCTGGAGGGAAGCTATAAAAGCTCTTTTGAGATGCTTTTACACATAATGCAATATGCATAACCCGCTGTTTCCAGATATGTAAGCTTTGACTAACACTGGACCTGAAAGTAAGTGGCAGCAATGCATTACAACCCATCAGGAAAGCTAACAATCTTTAGGAAATGGCAACTCAGCCAGAACAAATCTCCATGGCAGTGGACCCTGGACAAACCATGCATTATATACGACACCGAACAATGTAAACCAACGTCTTCCTACGAGGCAGATTTGTTTGAAAGGGATGTTGACAAAACTCCAGGAAACCATTATACGCTTATGTTACTTATACCGGACTAAATCAAACTCCGATTAATGTCCTTGCTGCAATCGATTCCATAATCCGTTTTAAACATTAATTTATGAATCTGATTATGTTCGGATATACAGTATACTGTACATGCCTGCAATTTACATTCCAAAATGACAGATTCGTTAAAAATTATGTAATATACAGAATACAAATGGATCCAAATTGAATTACTCTTAATCCCATTTTCTCACTGTATATGCAAATGTCACTTGATTGTTAACGTTGGTGAGGGACACAATTTGATGAAATTGTGTCCTGTGACTTTTTTTCTTTCATTTGCTTTACCTTACCTATTTTACCTTTAAAAGAAATAACATATAATTAAATATATTTATGGCCACCCTGTACATAACGGGTAGACAGCAGCCCTAGTGTATATCCATAGGTTTGTAGGCACAAAGAATGTCATAAAATATTTCATTGCTTTCGCTCCCCAATATGCTCTATTTATTGATTTCAAATAATCCTGACCATCAATCGGAAATTGAAGTTGCTGTATACTTGTACTTCAAATACCATCAGACAAAAGCCTTACTGTCTGCAAACGGCCGTTATTTTTTGAAGGAAAATGAAATTGTGCTTCGGGGCTCGGCAGATACTTTCTGCTTATAGAGATTTTTGATAATAGATCACATAAAATTGTATACATCTTTAAGGAAGGGTAAATACGATAAATTGAATTATTTCTTTAGTAACATCATTTTTAGATCTGCTCGAAGGCAATCTCGCCAAAAATGCACTTATTGGTATGTATTGCAAAACAAAACGTCATGCAGTTTTGAAAAATTCGCATAAAAGTTCTCAAAGCTACTTTAGCAAAGTAGGCCAGACGTCATCGTGTCTTCGAGACAGGTGTTGTCCTGTCATCCTCTTTGATGTGCCTATGTTAAAGTACAGCTGAAACTGCTTTACAAGTCACAAAGTCAATATGGACTCTGTACAAATATAGATTCGACATAGCGGGGATATTTTTCCAGTTGCGCGCTTGTCCAAAACCTATAGTATGACATAAATATTACCTGTAAAAGGGCGTTTTGCTCGAGGGTTGTTTACTGAATTCGTTTAAGACACAAACTACCAACAAAGTCGGGAATGATGCATATGCTTGCATTTTGTCGGAAATTTTGAAATTCATCAAGAAATCTTATTAAGTACATTCGGAAGTAACCCATGCAGCGTAATTGCAATAAATTTCATCGCCCCTATTCATTTTTTCAAGACTTTTGTTTCGACGCTTGTTATCGGGCAATATTCACACTAAAGCTCCGATTAAGCCATTGCGCGAGTGTGCCATTTGTTCTAGCTATACATAATGTTTCAGTCTTGGACGCGTGTATGCAGACATGTCTTATGTATCGCATGCAATTGATGGGTTTCTCTACAGTAAGCAAAAGCTTAATTTTGCTCCTGCTTTCACTTTGTGGCCGCTATTCACAGACAGACCAACCAGCCATTAATAATTTAGGCGAGCTGCAACCGCATTACTGCGGATATTTGGGGAAACTGCTCATTTGTGGTACTTTGAAAGCGGCAGTCGATGAACTGATGTTGATTATCGGTGCCCGAAACGCTGCACCCGCCATTTTTGACCTATTCGTTTATGATTTTTATGGCCGGATCATGCCTTATATGTATGGACATATATTAAATTGGGTCGTAAATAGATCGCCATCCAGGTTTCCCTCTTAACCTGTCATTATTTACAAAAGCCAAAGTAATAGGCGACATTTGGCAAGCTAAAATGGCGATCGATCCGCCCTCCTGTAGCCCTTGATTGAACATAAAAAGCGTCACAGCTTGAGACAAGTTTTCATTCCTCGAGAATATTACGTACAATTGAGACGAAAGTTTGAGCATATATACGTGTAGCAGAAGCAGTTTAATTTCAGTTTTGATCCTAAAAGTGTTGAAAATTGATGTCTTTTATCAGTCGAACTTGAAAGATTGCGGATATACTGTAACGCGGAGAATGTGAATATATGAATTAGAAGTTCACTGAAGCTGCTGATTAAGTCCATCCATCTTTAGCAATTTAGACAGGAGGTTACTGCTGAAAATCAACACTATGAGGTTTAATTTAATTGTCACCTTATTTTGCCTTACCGGTGCATGCCGGTATATGGTGTAATCAGGGCACATGATGAATTCTTCGCTTCAATCATTCATTTATTATTGCGCATTTATACATGTATTGCAGAAAACAACGCCCTCTTCAATTTGCAGTGGTAGCCATCTTGAAAGTTCTTAGAATTAAGGTGGCCTTTCTCACACTTCTTCGCCACAATTATTTGCTCAAACCTTTTCATGCTATTATTCTGACCAATCAATTGGTGATGTTTACCTTTACGCTTGATACGTATCGATCCGTCAATCGCTCGATTACCGGTCATCCTCCTACATTTTCACAATCGTAATTTAGATAAGGAAATATTATTCCACAACAAAGTTTAGTCGGGAGTTTTTTTTAAGGAGGGGGGGGAGGGAGAAATGATGGTTCCATCCACATACGTACAGTATTCTGAAATTTGAGAAACTTTGAGGTATCATATCCTTTTGAAAATTCAACAAGAGGAGATGAACACCCCACTCTTCTTTGCTGAGGGTAGAAAGTGATAGGCATACTGGGATGGATGCCTTGACGACCCATTTACTTCGCATAAACATGCACGTACCCCCCATGAGCCTCTAGCTGACACGCAATATTGATGGTAAGAAACGGGACAGAGATGGCGAGAATTGAAATGATAAGCCTAAAAAAAAAGAAGTCTTCCGTACACTTTCCCCTCTTTTTACGTAAATCCTGAAGTGTCCTATATACAAGAACATGACAGCGTGGATTGCAAACCACGGAAAATCCTTGGGGGAGTCACCCCTGTGCCGCGGGCCACGTGTGAACAAAGGCCATGCATGAAAAAATGACATTTATAATGCTGCAAGTAGTTTTAATGCGATTGGTTTTGAAAACTGCGTGATATTTTTCGTTGAAACCAGTTAAAATGTTGAAGTTAAAATAAATTGTCGTTGCTATGGTTGGTTTGCTAAGCGATGCTGACCAGACACTCCTAACATGCATCACAAGTTACGAGTATGTTACCATTCTCATGGTTCGTTAAGAAAATGATTATTGAAGCAGTTCTTGTTTATCTCCAAAAACAGGCTTTATTAAAAAGTAATCTTGTTGTATTGCAATCAATTGATTTAGTATATAAGCAGGATCGTCAGTTGATAAATCAAGTTATTGAAATATTAGAACAAAAAATAATGTACATTACATTGTGTCAAATAAAGTACTAATAGTTGAGCACGTACAGTAATAACATTATTTTCAAACAAAATACATGTATATGTATCAAGTCCTTTAATAAAATACACGTAGGCCTATATACAAGTACAGTCTATACGAGGAAGATCTGTTAAATAAAATTTGCTAATGTGAAACGAATATATCCACGTCAAAATTACAAATGTACATTGTAGCAGTAACTGATATACATTACGTTTCCTGTTTTTTTAATATAAAAATAATTATGCTTATGTGAGAGATGAGCGTAAATATTATTAAACGAAATGGGAATACTGTATAATCAATATGCCCGTATGATGTAATCGTATTTTGGTACATGAAGTCGCGCAGTGTTTTCTTAATTAATACCATCCATAACTCTTAAGTTATTCAAATGTAATCTTATCATGGATGGTGAAAGCATATTGGTTTTGCATTTTGTCTTATGGAACTTGGGCATCTCGCAGATTTTCAATTTTGCTTGGAATAATGAAATTTTGATGTCTCATCGTGATTAGCTTTTCCAACTCATAAGAATTAACATTCTATTATTAGAAACTCAGATAAAGATTCGGTGACTTGGGTTTTTTTTTTCATTCATACTTCTGATCAATACTCAGTTTCATTAGTGTGGCCGGCAAGAAGTTTGATTTTGATAATGTTCACTTCGGATTGAGTGCTGTTAATCTCCGTGCCATCTATGAGCACTGATGGCTGTTATCGCGAATTGTATTTTCTGAATATATGATTCCATAATAATAATGTTCCATCTACAGCCTTCCATTACGGCGCTGCTGCTGCACGCGTGCCTTCGCCATTCTCCTGACGTTTCATTTCAAATCAACTGTCAATCATTGATGTAGTCGAAGTAGAATTACTTAAGCGAGGCAGAAAAAAATACAATTTCGCAAGAGGCGCAATCTTTTTTTTTTCTCTTTTAAAACAAAAAGAGAGGAGCGTTATAAGATCTTTTCTTCCGTCCGCATCACTGCTTTCCAATCTAAATAAGCAGGAAGTTGAAAAATTCCGTTTTGGAATTCTGAATCCGGACCACTTTGTATCCGTCATCCATTTCATACTTCGCTCTGGAACACAAGCTTGCGTTTATGAACAAAAATGGCGGCCAAGAAAAAGCATGTGTTATATTGTCCGCGAGACTGCGAGAAAATCGAGTTTGGATTCCCACGTGTTATATTTCACTTTCCATTTTAAATGAAATTTTGATAATTATTTATTTAAAAAGAAGTAAATTAGAGGGGGAATGTAAACATTGGCTGAGCTGTAGTTGAAATGCAGAGGAATGTCGTTCTAGGTTGGAAAGAAATTTTTTTAGCATATCTTCATTTTTAATATGTAAATGTATGGTTTATTATATCATCCTAATTGGTTCCGAAATGCCTCGTGTTATGTTTTATTTAAAATGTCATTTGGGAAATATTTAACACAGTGTTTTATGGGAAATCCAACAAAGTGGGAACCCTGCACATTGCACAAAGCAGTTCTTCGAAATGCATTCATGAACCTTTTGTTCATGCGACTATTTGTTCTGGTTTCATAGTGTGAGAACATACTGAATGCTTATTGCAGGCGCTTATCACTCGGCGTACACTAGCACCACCAAGTGGGATAAGAATGCGCCATGCGTTTTAAATGAGCGCGCACACAAAGAAAGCTTAGCCGAGCCAGGCTGAGCTTATACAAGAAGCGCTTATACATGTAAGGGTTCGCATTCGTTGGCACTTAGAAGTAAGAAAGTTAATTTTTTTGACCACTAGCACCAACCAGCGGCAAACAATTGGTAATGCATTTAAATTACCAATTGTTTGCCCGCTGGTTGGCGCTATATATAGTGGTCAAAAAAATTAACTTTCTTACTTTTAAGTGCCATCGAATGCGTACCCTAAGCTTTCAAGAATGTCTTTAACATTTTTTTTTTTGGAAATCTGAAAGCAGATTTGAAAGACTCAAGAGTGGCACACAAATCACTATTGGTCAAAAGTGAAGCCATCGATTTTATGCCGCCTATATGTAGGCCTACCGTAAAAACGTGTCATGCACTCTTCATGAGATGCTAATGCGCATGTGGAAGGTTTTACCCGGGATGTTTCACCTAACATAACGCATGCAGTGGCGGCACCAAGCACACTGACCATCTGCGCCCATAAGCTGGAAATAAGAAGATGAAAAGATGAAAGAAGCACGTCGAAAGTAAGCATTCAGTGTGTTTTCACCCGTATACTTGTATAGCTGAATCTATCTTTCCATTTTATGAGAAACGTCGATGGTTCTCCATCGCATGTGAAGCGACATTTCGTCATATGCAAATTTATTATCTTATCGCTTTTGATCTGCTAAATTCAAGTATAATTCAATGCATTTAGAATTATATTGCAACCATGCACACGCGAACGCAAAACGTTAACTTGCCAACATTATTAGTGTAATATGTGGAATAATGTGTTCGGAATAGGATTCTGACATATTAGGAAGGTATTTAATGTTGAATTTTAATTAGGAATTACAGTTGATGAACTCGTCTTTTAAATTCCGAAATTACCCATAAATTCGGGATTGCGAATCTGGAAAAATGAAAATGTGGAAATGTCTTTTGGATGGAGTTTATTAATATTAACAAATTTTCTTCGCGAAGCGGCTTTTCCAACAACAGTCGTAAAGGGAATTACAGGGAGAATACAGACCAACGTTGTTCTGAAACCGCATGCACATTTCGTTCGCAGTAATTTATTTCTTGCTCCAGCAAGCATTTCGATCAATTAATATCTGGAGTGTGAATGGGAAATATTTCAAGACTTCGCAGACAGATCAGAAATGTGAAATACGCTATTGTAAGGATTGTGCATGTACATTACGTTGCGCAACATTCTGCATTCTTTCTTTGGCTTATATACTGTACTAGCGGAAAATCCCGGCCTTTCCCGGGTAAAAATTGCTATTTGATTTTCTAAACTCCTTTATGCGATCAGGAGTTAGATTTAGTTGTCCTTGTCTCCAAAAGATGGAGCTATATGATCTGGATACACCCCGGATGGGGGGGGGAGAACTTGTTTGACAGTTTTATGGCCCCGGGCCAAAGTAAAAAGATTTATCGCCTTGGAATTCCCCACGGAGTTCACGCTCCTGGGGGGTGTGCCTTGAGTGGCCAATCATACGGAAGCCAGCCATCCAGTGATGGAAAACATGGCGTCGTTTTCTCTTATATATAGATACACTGTACATGTATAGCGAAACATGCTCAACCGTTTCATTTATTCCCAATAAATGAAACGGAAGATTTAACTGTGATATGGTTTTTAAAATTAAGTAATATTGAATTTAAAAAGGTATAGGCTACAAATGAAATTCTAAGCCAGACCATAATGTAGACCACTGGTCTACGTTAAGACTAGTATGGTATGGTGACTCCGCCCACTTTTACCTAGCCTTGAGTTCGCATCGCCGCACAGGAATAGTGTATGAGTGAAACGTCACGTTGTTCACGTAGGTGAGTTACTCACTCCTACTTCTCTCACCAAAGTGAACTAGTTCATCGTTCACTAGATCGAGCCAGATTTGAGTGAACTAAAGTGAACAACGTATATAGTTCACTTAATCACTTTACAGCTGTAGTTAACTAGTTTTTTTGGGTTTTTTCCCATTCACTCAATCATACACGTACATTATCGTGTGGCATGCTTCAGTCGTTCTCGCCGTTTGAACATCAGAGGTGCCGACAAGGAGTTACCCTACTGGTCTTTTCATATACATTGAGCCAGACCATGTATAACCCTTAGCTAAATTCAAATATCTGATAAAAAGGAATTTATTTGGCACCCAATCGAGTGACGACACGGCCTGATCTTCAACAAAGCAACAAAGGTTACCGTAATTGAGACGGCATTAACATCAGAAGGTTTTTTAAGAACACTTTATGACGCGACAAGTTAACGAACTAGTGAAACATGCATAGACCCCTGTATGTTTAACCACCATTTAATTTTTGGCTAGAAATGACAACCGATGAATAATAGTGTATGCATTGTTTTTGTTAAATTTATACATTAAAATAACTTTAAAAGGGTCAGCGATACATATACACATGTAGTAATCAACTCATTATCTAGCATTTCCTTATCGTGTTCATAATTCTCCGCTGCCTACTCGTTAATTACTGGTGGAAGAATCGACGTTTTGTACTCGGTGACACTGCATCTTGCGAGCTTATTATCAGGATATCCGCACAGATTATCAAAGAGGAAAATGGCGCCTGAATGACTACGGGGTGTATTTATGGGTGAGAGGTCATGTATTTAATATACTCGCTGACTAAAGTCGTCTGCACTGAAATTGTAATTTTGGCGTGTACGTTTAGGCAATAACTGAGGGCCATGAACGTACTAAGATTGAAAGAAAAAAAATCGTGCAGTGTCCCTCTGAATTGCATTTTGTAAGCTAAAAACATGCATAAACTAAGGATTATATCCTAGAAAAAAGTCTTATGACAGGAAATATATAATGCACCGCAGTTGAGATGAACTGCTGCTGCACTAAGAGCGCAATTTTATTTTCTGTCATTTAGGAAAAACAGTTCCACTAAAAGCATCTTCGCCTCTAGAGACGAAAGTTATAGTTTGCATGACAACTGTTTACACACTTGATATAACCTTACAACAGTACTGTTGTCTCAAGAAGAGGGGATTTTTAGTGGAACATATTCCAAATGGCGAAGCATATCCTACAGAGATTTTCAACAGCTTATTTGACATCGGTTAGCGAAGCATGGTTTTATCCTCATTTCTTTAATAATTGCTGTTGGGCATACGAATATGGACCGTGATATTTTTGTATCGATCCAATATATACTGAATTTATCCCATATTGTATGATGTAATTGTCTACCCATGTAAGAGACAAATTAAAACTGACGGATTCGTAAGTTAAACAAGGCGAGTTCTAATTCTGCGTGTTGTGTGGAGACAGTCAATGCTTTGCTGTAGAGACGTACTGCATGGAAATCTTTCGAAAATCTACCTTGGGCAGTAGCCTCTTTAATACTCCACACCATGTTTGAAAAATTGTTGCTAAACACCAGTAATGGGTTTTATTAACGATTATTTTTATGTCCGTTATTGTTGCGCACAACGAAATAAAGCGTGAATTATTACGCTAGATATACCTTAACGGTGGCTCACACGTCTTTCATAAACGTTTGTGTTGCAGCAAGATATAGTCGAATTAGACAAACCGTCCGTTAAAATACATGTATATCTATTAATTTCAACCACATACTGGGTTGAAACGCGCTAGTTATAACAAGAAGTCTGAATTTAAGCCTGGTTGCATGGCTTTGATGCAGGAGGACGTGCTGAAAATGATCAAATCGTTGCTGAAGTTGTAACCGTAAAAAAAAATTGAAAGGTCTCAAATTCCTCTGCATTGTTACTTTTTTGAGCATTACAGAAACATTTTTTAATTCTCATCATGAAAATGAAAGCATTCGAAGAGAATGACGTATTTCATAGATTTCCAAAGGATCGATATATAGGCCTACGATAAAATTAAATGTAATTGCTTAATATCATGTTCCAATTGAACTCGTATTATAAAGTTTAATATTTGTAATAAAAATTACATTTATGATATACTTGTTTAATTTTTGCTGACTGTTCATGGCTTAAATCATCCGTACAACATCATTGCAAAACCAATCCGGACCATCGTAAGTCTATTCTGAACTTATAGGCAAAGTGTATTTGCACTTGCACCATATATCGCACTAAACAACGTTTGTGGAAGTTGCATCCCGTACAGCATATTCCGAAATACAATGCGGTTACAACAATGTGCAACTTCACAAATGTGTTATCATATATTTTCAAAAAAGAAAGAAAAACACCTGTTACATGTACAATGTCACGCGTGCGAAGCTATTTTTCTTTCAACAATCAGGCACGATTCGTGATGATTCTTCTGACTCGCAAAAGTGCGAATCAGCTCATGTATATGAGCGCAACTTTACCGAATATAGCGCACAGGTGTCAGTAAGGGATTCGGTAAGCTTTGGCCCTATTCTATATCGTCGCATCGTGGAAATTAAATATTACGAAAGTGATCTTACCAGATAATAAGAGAAACATCCAAACGATGAAGGCAAGACTCCTCTCATTCATCGTTGATGTCGGTGCCAATGCGGGTAATTGCGTGGCCAAACTTGGGGCATGGCGCGGTCAAACATTGATCTGGAGGATGGCCGCAACGAGCCCGGAACTACCAACAAGTTGCGAGAACGGACCACCGGCAGCTGGCATGGCCTTTGTGGACAAAAAGGCGACTAGAGTTTATCAGTTATATTCCAATGGAGTGGACAAAAAGTTGAGCAGCAACTGGGAACGGAGCAGACACAGCACGCTACGATGGGAAACGCTCGCGAGGCGGAGGAATTGAGCATCCAGTGGTGGGAAAAGCTGCACCGAGAATAAGCGAAACTGCGAAACTGCGAGCTTTACTACATCTGGCACACTCGGTGACGTCACGGACGTGGCGAGTTCAATGGCGAAAAAGAGGGCACCGTTCCTAAATACGAAGTAGCGCAGAACTAGTATGGAAATAGGACTAGATTCTCCCCTCACAATGGGGGAAGGAAGCGGTGAGGTGTGAAAACGATAATTCTCCCACCTCTGTCAGTTGCGTGAAACTTTGGTGGACTACTGTACCATGGCACATAAAGTGCTCTATGATTGCATTATACGCTGCTCTGACACTGCTCAACGACATGCTTGCTTTCGATTTAAAGTTTAGAAACGGAGCAGTAGCATATGCGGGGTGCTGGAATTGAAATGAAAATGAACGATTGCGAAAGATTCAGTAAAGCAATAGATAAGCTTGTTAATCCAGGTTTAGTCAGAATAACGAGCTCTTTTATGCAACAAATAGCAGTTTTGTTGTTTGCAGCCAATCCTGTTAAAATTGACCGTGTTTAGTTGTTGTTGTTTTGTTAAGTAAATCCTCTTAATCCCTGTTTGAGTGAAGTACCGGTAAATTCGATACGCGTACGAAATGTCATCTCTGAAATTACGATATAACAGAAGAAAAGTAATTCAGAATGAACTTTGATTCAATGTTCGAGTGCGAAACTTTTGAAAACAGGCACAGCTAAATTTCTTTGATTTTTTAGCCCTTTGTTTCGGCTCTGTGCCCTTCCTTAGGTGCCATATGTTAAAAAAGAAGTTCATTGTACATTACAAATGTGTGCATTATTTTAATCACATTTTTAATTTTATTTGTTGATTAACAGTTATTGTTTTTAAAACAAATCACGTAAGATCACAGTGCCTTTTTAGACATTTAGTGGTCAGGTACGATGGATTTGACCACAGCAGTATAGGTAGTTATAACTATTTATTTACAGGTATATTTACA
>JAQGBX010004450.1:0-15344 GCA_034698745.1 Megaphyllum sjaelandicum | reverse complement strand
GGGGGTGGCTGAGGGCGAGTTGATAACCTCAACCAACAGGGCAGCGCTGCAGTGTTTTAGGCACCAAAACATCAAAGTGCCGACACGGAGTGCACCTACAAACAAAAACAGACAAAAACAAAAAAAAATTAAATTAGGTGAATTACCTACAAAGTTTCAAAATCTGATTTTAACCAATCATCCATACTTTTAATCGTTAACACGGTTGCTTTCGTCTGAGGTTTGATTGCCTTAATACCTGCAGCTGTCACCTGAATGATCTTCTTATGATCAAGAGCAAAAGCATGTTGAGTTATTGATGGTTTTAGGGATTTGTGCATGTTCATATAGTCGTTTAGTGACTGCTACTTATAAACTTTTGATGAAAAATACATAGTCTATCCAGAATGTAGGCCTATATTTATCCAAAATATTGCTGAGACAATGAGCTACCTGTATAAATTCACAGCCTTCAATAAAACAAGGAATTCCCCCTAACAGAATTCCAAACCACTCAGTTTTAAAGGCCAAAATGAAGTCTTCCTCCATACACAGGGGCAGTATAGTTGATGCAGGCTATGTAAGCTGAAGAAATCAGCAAATTTACCTATGAATTGATTAGCGATAAAATAAAACCAATGCAATTAATTTATCATATAAAACTGATGACAGTTTAAGCACAAGTTGACATCCGGACGTCCGCTTTCCTTGAACCCCCCCCCTGTCCGCCTGTGTCCGATTTTCACATACCCCTCCCCCCCTTGACCTGACGTCTTTTATGGATAGCCCCTAACCAGGTGACGCCGCCAATTATGTTATTAGCGTAGATTATTACCGTGCATTAATTGATAAAATGTCCACCTCTATAATCAGTGGATGAATCGGGATGCCTGAAGAAATTGTTCAGAACTTCCATGTGTCTTACAAACAACGATGTTAACAAGTTCTTACATTCCACTTTGACTCATCTGGGTAAATGTCAGTCAAAGTTGGGCATCCATTAAAATACAAATTTCAAGTAAAAATGATAATTCATGATTTTTCCCGAATTATGACATTTCTAAGATCTACTCATACAGTAAATCATCCCCTTCTGCTGAAGGGTATATATGCTGTAGAGGCAAGACAGTGGACTTGTCCTTTGAGGCCTATTAAGAGAAAGCCATTCTTTTAACCCTCAGATGGTTACCTAGGGGGTGTTTCGAACCCCCACCCTCTTTATTGACTTATAACATCTTATTAAAATTTTTTTAGCTATGAAATTTTGTGACTTTTCCTAAATATAGTTGAAATTAAGATATATGTAAAGAAATCGACTTACAAATTTTTTCCCGCCATTTTATAGAGGTCAAGGTTTCAAACACCCCCAGGTCAGCCAGAACGTTAGCCCATATATTCATAAAATATTTTCATCCCTGTATTTTGCAAACAAGATTTTGTTGCATGTTTTTATTTCTTGAACATATAAGCTTGATAAAAAAAATTCTATTTGAATAAAATAATAAAAACTATGTTATAGATCAAGTTTAATGTAGTTAAACAAAATAGTACCATTTTTGGATTTTTTAATATAATAGGTATCGGAAACCCCCAGGTAAGCCAGAAAGTTTTTTTTTTAAGGTAACCATCTGAGGGCTAAGTGGACGTATTTAGCATTTAATTTTAACTAGTTATTTTTTCCCCAAAAACAACATTTAACTCCACTTGTCAACTGACATTGACAATGGCTTTAAATTCCACGTAGAATAGAAGCAAACCAGGCATCTTGCTTTAATCTGTCAATTATCCGAAGAAAGGTGCAAAACAGGTGATGTCTATAGGTGTGCCGCTCACCTATAGGTTCAAGTTTATCTGCATGGGTGGGGATCGACAAGAAGCAGAGTGAGCACAAAATAAAAGCAAAGGGCTGGTTTAATAACTTCATTCTGAAGAGTTCAGCGATGTTAATTGAAGTGTTTACATTGCCTTTGGGCTCAAGATGACAAAGCACATAAAGTGATGGAGTACGTGTGCGGAGAAACTCAAGTCGGGGGAGTTGTTTGGCATAGATAAGGTACTCAAATATTATGCAGATCTGCCACGCAGATAAGTCTTTGCTTAAAAAAAATCTTGATTGCGATCTGATTGTCCACTCGACTGAAAACGGCGTCTTGCCTGCACTACAATTGTATAGCACCCGCTTTACCTCACCATGTTTTCACTATTTGTAAATAACCTTCGCGCGTCCCTAGTATATTAGAGCTTAATACATGTAATAAAATTAAGGCAAAATGCCAACAAGTAAACAAGGACTTTTTGGGAAGCGCCATCTGGCGACGACGTATGCGTGTTGTTGACAACTAGCAAAAAAGTTACCCATTTTAAAGTACAAAACATTTTCTCAGCAAGAGTATTTCACAAACAAAAAAATAGGTCAAGTCATGATATATGCATGTACTGTATAACTTAACTCGAAACTGAAATTGTCAACCATCTTTACTTGACAACAAACTAAAGAGATGGCGCTATATCTACTAAAATGACAAATCTATGTATAACAATAAACTGAAACTGTAAATTAGAAATTTCGGACTTATGCAGCCCGAAGTAAAACCATCAGTGTTACGAAGTGCGCGTACCACTTTTTAACAATTCCCGGTAATTAACTCGAAATATAGGATTGGTGCACTACATAGACTGATCAAAAAGTTCCAGGACTTATTTTTTTTTAAAAATGTATTAAAAAAATACAAGTTATTGGACATTGTCCCCTTCAAAGTACTCTACATGGGAAGCTATACATTTTTTTCCACCAATGTTTCAACTGCTGGAAGGACCCTGAGAAATGATCTTATGGAATGCTGAGCTCAGGACGTCATTTGGCGGGCAATTCAAAAAGTCCTGGAACTTTTTTATTAGCCCTAGTATTTACTAGTGCCTTCATAGAAAGAGTGTCTTTAGGGGATCGTATGCACCCATTTCAACACTCCCATGATTTGAATGCGTTCAGAAAGTCCTACTCCATCAACATTTTTTGTCCAGGATTAACTTAATTCCGGTAAGATAACTGACATTAATAAAGAATACCAATGCAATATAATTGCGGTAAAGAAAAAAAAATCTTTCAAATTTTCTAGTGCCAGGAGTTCAACATCGTGTTCGCATGTTCTTAACAACGCGATGTTGATGTCAGATAATCCTCGATACCATCACAGCGTACCAACTATAGAGCTTAAACATTTAATTCGTTTCATAACCGGTATATGATTATAAATCACAGGAACATTTTTTTTAAGGAAATTGTGTAAAGCACATCCATCACACGAGCATATCTCCCAGAAAACTATTCTTTAAATCAGTGAATTATATCGTATTAGTCGCGTTCTTGGAGTGTTTCAGTCCAATATAAACTAACTTAAATGTGTGATTTCTTATCCGAAGATCACATTCAATGTCCACATTTTAAACACCTGAATACACAGAGAAAATTACCGCGCTTGGTAAACCGTTTTTTTTTAAATACGTAAGTATTTTTGAATAACAGTGGAGCCTCAATAAGAAAAACTCGCTTTACACGAATTTCTGATAGTACGAACGCATCGATTAAGACGAATTCCAATTTAGAATAGTATCGTACAAAGTTTCGGCTAAAATGAATGAATTTTCGAGTTACATTAAAACGAACTTTCGACAATATGTATGAAGAAAGTTACGTTATAACGGGGAATTCCCCGATAAAAGTTGCAGGACCTTCCAATTCATATACAGTATACATACACGTGGGGTAGGATTTTATCCAAACGTCGACACTATAGTTTTTCATTGCTCAAGGCATGTATCGTGTGCTATGCCTTCTGATAATACGAACTACGGTTTTTGTAATAATTTTGTACTAATTTTGACGCCCATTCGTCTTAAAGAGGTTCGACTGTAGTACAGCAATTATGCGAAGCCATTTCCAACTCTGTAATCCGCAGAAACGAATAATCACTCCGAAACATTTGAAACGTCCATAATTGACAAGTAACATGCTGCAGATAGTTTCACAACAGGATAACAAGATTTTGTAAAGCAAAATTTTCCCATTATTTTCATTTCAAACGAAATTATGTACGTATACGAGCAAACCAAGAAAGTGGTATCAGTCGCCAACACCGAACAAAAGATGTTTTTTCCTCGCGCTAAATTCTGCTCAAAATGTCTTTTTAAATGGCCTATTATTAGAGCAGCGTGTAATTATTAAAATAGCCCTCTATTTTTCCTTAAAAAATGTTATTGGACTGCAGCGCTGAATGGAGCTTAGAAATGAAAGGTAGCTTCCGTATCGTGTCTCGTCCATCTAACGAGTCTAATTAGCGAGCATTCGTGAAAAAGCCAAGAATTGATTATAAGGTGTCAACGTCATTTTTTATGCCTCCCTGACCACCCCCTTCGTGATATTCCTAAATAGCATCCCCCTTTTACGAATTTTCCTTTGAACTCTTCGCATTTCCTCGAACCGAGTTATCTTCCTTATTTCGGAAGACCAATGACTCCCTGTCAAGATTACGAAATTCTTCTCCGATCTGTCCCTCCTATCATTTGTTCGAGTACGTAGCCATGCGTATATCCCACAAACAAATCAAAGAGGTCTCGCTTTTATAAAACGAGCTGGCTAATCACCGAGCCGACTGAACTTCATCGAGCAGTTAACTCGCCAAGCCACGATGGCCTTTCAACCGGACAACGCATTTTAGGTTGCCACAACTTCGAACGGGGTTATGGCCGACTGCGCCATTCGCCGTTAAACGTACGTTCAATTGTGGCTGCGTGCCATCACTACCATGACTGGAAGCTGATTAATGTCTCATGAAGCTGCACGTCGAACGCTGCATCTGCAGACTGGAGCGAGCAAAAAAGTTAAAAACACAAACTTACGAGGTGAATCGTTTGATATAACAGTGAATATCAACTCGTTACTCGTCATCGACGGTATCACGTGACCTTCGCTTCATTTTATATATTAGCGAAAATTACCCGGAAGTACTTTTTTAGGTGATGTTTCGATGAGTTCAAACCGGAGTCCCGTGCAGATGTCGCTTGATCTTTACCAGTTAAAGATCCTTCTCGGGATGTATCAGTCCCCCATCGTAGTAAAAATTCCCAGGTAGCCTATAGGTGACGCTGACACATCTCAAGTTTGGTCAAGTGATACCTATACACTGTATTCTGACGCAACTCTACATATAACTTTAATTGGCTCATAAGGCTAACGCTTTCTCGATTCTGAAATTTATACAATTTTAGGTCACGCATCTAACGAAATCCACCGCTACTGCCCCATTCACATCGACTAAATCCGTACCGTAATTACGTCACGCGCGTGGCCGCACATGACAGTAGGCTTGGCTAAGTGACGTTTATACGACATTTGCAACCGAATTCGTACAAGTTGAAGTTGATTCAACTTTTTTCCGTCCGATCAATTTTAATCGTTATTTTTTGGGGGAAGCAAATAGAAAAAAAAAGGCAAAAACGTTAAACGCGAACCGGTACGCGTATTTCTACGTGCGGCGTGACGTCACGCTATAAAGTTCCGCAACGCGCGTGACGTCATGCGGTACGGATTTGGGCGATATGTGAACCGGCCATATAAGTTAGCAGATTTGCGACGACGTTCATCACAATTACTCGGCGTTACGCAGGGGTAACAGAACCACAAACCGTGATTCGGATGAAAATCAAAACCAACACACCGAACATGTTTACGTTCTTTCGTTCCGCTTTCGGAGTAACCCTATTTATTCGAGCAGATTAGCATCTCGCTTTACAGGTGGTTGAAAAAGCATGGAAGAAAAATGTCTATACGCCGAGATAAGCGTCATCCCCGTTCCTTTCCATCTCGCATAGAAATCAATTTAGAAAAGTTAAAAACGGCTGGAAAAAGCGGGGTGGGTGGGCCGGAACCGTGGCCAGTGGTCAGCCATTCCACGAGCTAGCGCGGCTCGAGATGGATGGCACCGAGGTTTTGCGTGGCTTCCACGGACAATACCAATTTATCACGGACCACCTACCGCCAATCGTTAACTATGCATCCATTTTTTCGGAGCACGGTGCACCTAGGGAGACGCGAATCGGCCATTTTTTAGTTCGAACAAACAGCATAATGAGCGAGCGTCAGCTCTGGTAGCCGAGAGAAAAATAAGGCAAACGAACCCTTAAAAAAAGGGTTGCAATGGCTCTTCCTCGTGTGTACACGGATTTTTTTTCCTTCAACCAGATGAAAGATAGGAGAGGGGGGCAAGCGTGGTGGGGGTGTTACTCGATGCAGAAAAGAAAAAAAACCTATTCCGTTGCTCGGGAGTGAATGGCACAAAAGGAGAAAAGACCACGACATGCACGTGCAAAACCCAATGAGATATGCGAATGTTTCCCATTCCGATTCCTCAAATAATCATCCACTTTCATCCGAACAATTCCCAGTTTCTTCTTTTTTTTTTCCTCCTCCTCCTCCTCCGCGCTGTAGTTCAACCCTCCATTCTTCTTCTCCCCCCATTTTATCCTTTTTCCCAATCATGACAGCAGGATGTTTCTGTCTGATGCTTTGTACTGAAAAGCTAATTTATCGGTCCCTGTTGTGCTCCGGCGTTACCATGGATACCAGATTTTACCTGGTAATCCCACTCACTCTGGGGTAGCGGGCGCTCCAACCACTTCGTCATCGGGATTTATGTAAATAGAAAACGAGAACCTCGTCTCCCAGCGCCCATTTTTCAATGGTCGAAGCAGGTCGCGGCGCTCCGGCTCGGGGATTGCATGCCTTTTGTTGACAAAATGCAGAAAAAGACGCTGTTAATAGCCGGCCAGAAACGAGACGGAGTTCAAAATTCGAGAGGTCAACGCGCCGTACTTGGGTTTCAAATTTCACGTCGAGATGAAAACATTTACAATTCCGATATCCATTTCCTGCATTCGGTGATCGGAATGGGAAACATTACGTGAATCTCGACAGGCGTCATGATTTGTTCGTTTAAACCGTAGTTTTCGTATAATCAAAAGTCATTCGAAGCAATCACTAAGTTTCGTCCAAGTTTTGGATGAACTCCTGCCTCACGAGCAGTATACGAACGAATGGGAAGGTGCTGCAAATTTTATCGGGGAATTCCTCGTTATAATTAACGTTACTTCTTTTTTTTTCTTTTTCTTTTTAATCCATATAGTATAAAGGTAGTTTTAACGTAACAAAGCACGAATGTTCGGGAACACGAAAATTTATTCGTTTTAGCCGAAAAATGTTAATATCCGTATTCGGAATTCGCCTTAAACGAAGAACTTAACATTATTCGTCAACATCCTAGGACGGGGACTACAAAGAAGTCCGTACTATCAAAAATTCGTATTCAACTATAGTTCTTAACGAGGTTCCACTGTAAGGGTGCGTTTACGTCGATCTTGTTACCAGTCGCTTGAAAACCAGCGTCGGTTAGTGGTATTGCAGACGCTTACCACTAAGCGACACTGGTTTTCAAAAATGTCGCTTGAAAACCAGTGTATCCTATATATAGTGGTAAGCGCCTGCAATACCACTAAGCGACACTGGTTTTCAAGCGACTGGTAACAAGTTCAACGTGAACGCACCCTATATCATCGTACCATCGCGAGATATATGCTCAGACCATATTTGACCATATTCAGATACAAAGAAAACCGTATCATATGTGAAAGATAGTTCGATTTTTACATGTTACACGATATGCACGCATAGTAAGCTAGATCAATTATTGGAAAAAATGACTTTTTAATCGAGGATTTCAATAGGGGAGATGATGACATTTATACACCGATGTTAATTCAACCAAATCAAAATAAAGCCAAGTATTACACTTGGTTTGATTTTGATTTTGTTGAACATTGGCATATAACATCCCACCCACCAGAAAGGCACGCATTTATTAGCCAACTACATGTATTATTTCCTGGGGAATATTTGCTTGCTGAGAATTTTCCCATCGGATAGATGGCGCGATAGGAACCCCCGAAGGCTGTACCTGAAAGGGGGAAGCCCGCATATTCCGTTATATCAATTTTAAAATTCTATCCGATGGAAAGATCAGGGGGGTGCACATTAATTTTTACTAATTTCCTACACAATTATAATAAGAACAGACATAAGCACGTTTCACAGAAAAGCAGTTTTCAGACTCAAATTCATTCGCGCAATGAAGGTGGCTTGCAATTTACATGCACGCAAAGATGTTTGGTACATGTAAACACAGAACTTTATTTGCCTTTAATAAAATTGTATATGTTTTTTTATATTTTAAATAATCTAATAATGCATTTTGTCCTTTAAGAGAATGCATATGTCTGCTTTGACCCTAGGACGCTTTGACGCTAGATGGCGCCTTTGCAGTTTCAATGGTTAACTTATACAATTATAATATGCATGCTCAATGCAATTGGAAATGCAAGCTCGTATACTATAATGCTTTTGGTTTTTAATGCAATAAATTACATTAATTTCCTTATAAAAATACAGAAAACGCAGGTTCAAACACGTACGACGTCACAGACGGCTGGCTAAGGTACTTAACAAAATGTATACATATGAGAATGAACCATGCCCTCAACCCTGCCCTCAACCTGGCAACGAGAAAGAAAAGTATAGCAGAAAGACTGACATAGTATAGGATCATACTTTTCGTTAAAACTCTTTCGTCGTAATGATGTCTCGTTTCGCCTTGGCTGACGACAAATATGAGAAAGGAAAAAAAAAAAAAAACGCTGCCTATTGTTAATTTTATAAAGGAAGCTAAAATGGCAATCAAAGAAGTAGAAGGAGAAGTAGGAGAAAAAACAATGGACCTATTTAATTATATTAACGGCGTCGTTGCACTCGTATTTAAAAACTGAAACAATGGGAGTATTAACATACGTTATACTTTCCTGGAAAAGCTGCTTAAATATTGACGCCAGCTTTATAGGCCGCGTTATAAAAGATAGTGTTTACCCTAGCAATGCGGTTCCCATGTCATGCTACTTCTGCGGGAAAGCTGTTACAGTTCGTCATTAAACAGTAAAATTGCGGAGAATTTTTATACACCTGCAATGAAGGTCTCCTACGAACCAATTAACGTAGAGTGACACATCAGAAGTAAACGCCACGCTAGGATCGGAACATCTGCCACATGTCCAAAATCGCGTACATGTACTGTTTGTTGCACATTACGTGTCAACATTGACACTAAATGTCAAGTTGGGTTAGCAGAAATGCAGCAATACGCATTTTGAAAAAAAAAAAAAAAATCCTCGGAATAAATTCACAAATATTTTCCAATTATTCTTCCTTCCCTCCCCATGTATCCTTCAAATATAACTAGCAAAGAGTAAACATCCGACATGTTGAAATGCAACGATGCCATGATATCACGAGATCTTCCGACGCTTCCATCCACCCATTAGTAAAGTTCAATTCTGCGCGTTGTAATATATAAATTTGATAGAAGTCAACGCAGACGTGACTGAAATCCACATCGGCAATGAAATAAAATATTTAAGAGCCTCTCCAGGGTAAATTTAATCTTACAGTATCGCTTGTCAGTGGAGAGTAATTATGCATTGAAACGGGATCGAAAAGTGCGCTGTACGGAAGCCAACTCAACTTGCACTTCGTACATGTAGCCTATATATATATAGAAATCAATCGCCGACGAATTGAGCTAGCCTTGATTAGCGCCCTATTACTCTTATATGAAACCACTTTTTAACCAAAATGCATCGCGGATATTTGCACGAAACATGGAAGTGCAATTAGACGGATCAAATCCTTAATTGCAGACCTATCAAACTTTGGCTATAGCTCGAGCGATAAAAGAAAATCCAATCAGCGACTATTAGCATTGCCCCCATTTAATAAAGGAGATTAAATTTCATAAACATTTAATGGAATAATGCAAGGACAAATAGTTCATTAATCAAGCCGACAACATCGAGTAGTGGGCGAGCCCGAAACTTGAATGTAACGTATCAACTATGGAGCGCCGTTCCATTTTAGATACATGTACATGTATATAGGATCTATACAGAATTTCTGGAATGGGGAAGGCAACACTACTCATTTGAATTTTGTAAATGACATCAACCGCAGAATTGAGTGGCACCATATATCTATTCTATACGATACATCGGAAAATATTGCGTAAAAGTATCTCCGACTTTACGTTTAAAGTTTATAAGAAACCGAGATGAGGCTAATGTTATAGAATTGCATGGCAATGGTGACGTCAATACACAAATCATTTTGTTCTACAGCATATCCAATAGTATACATTCGGAGACTTCCTCTTTAACGACAATCTTCTCCCATCGTATCTTTACCTAACATTATAATTGCCGCACATTTCATGGTCAACTGTGCATTAACTAGAGCGTGTCTACAACTCCTCCGTACCAGCTAAATCGTGCAGCTGACAAACGTATAGGGTAATGGTTAACAAAAAAATTAATAAATGGTTTATGTAACAATTTTACCGAAACCATATCTCATAAGGAGGCTAGCTGTTTATTGCAATCACCTGGGAATTATACTGAAATGCATCAATTACAGTAAGATTTATCCGTGATATACATGTACGACTGACCATCATGCTATACATGTAGATCACTTTCACAAGCATGCAGACGACGCGTGCTGGCTTCACCTGGATCAGACATGTTGGGGTACTTCATAATTTTACTGCGAAAAAAATAGGATTGCCGATTAGATTCCTTTATTTCATTATTTATTTAGAAATAAATGGGAAAATTTACACAATTTTTGATTTGTGGCGGCAAAACAGCATCAAAATATCTACTTTCAGATAAAATATCTATTCATGGGTAAGTGATAGTATCTAATAGGGCATTTTCTTTAGTTTTTTTTTTAGAATGGCAAGAGCCACGATTCTCAGATTGATATACCCCACAACACGCCCACAATGTAAATCGAGCCACATTAGCCACGCCCACGAGCTGCGTGACGTCACGTGCAAGTTATCTATATACTGTATCAATTAAATTAATCAGTAGGTGTCTATAATTAATTAACTCATCGATTAAATTTATAACTTGCGCAACAATACTTCAATAAACTAAGGCGCAAAGCACATGCTGGAGTACAACCTTGACCGTGACAATACGTGAACAGACGCAAGCGCAATAATTACTAGAAAATGCCCAAGTATTCTCAATCAGTATAGAGAGCCCCCCTCCCCTCATAAACCTGATCTACGGTAAATTCAACAAATACATCCAGAGCGGGCTGGATTTTTTTGCGAATATTAATAACACCATTCTAATGTCCGAGGCGTAACAAACGCTATATATTTCGAGGGATACTTTACTTCGTATAAAACCCGTTACAATTACTTTAAACGTGTTTTTTTGTGCAGATTTTCCGTGCAGTTACGCTTTCACCGTTTAAATTACACAAAAGAAACCTCATTTCGTTAAACGATAATTTATCGACGAGCCCGTGGTAATATACAGCAAATTAAAAATAAGCCCATTTAATAAAAGTTCCAGTAAACAAGTTTGTTAACTCATTTATAGATAGAATCCATTGCAGAAGAGGGTTTTTTCTATGATAATTAATAATAAATGTCTCAAGCATGACTATGTCTTTAAGCACATCCACATTGCACACAGTCGATATACATGCACAGACACTACGCTCCCCAAAGCCATTATATACAGTATACGTCTAAACTTGCATGAGTTAGTTCTCCAGACGGTCATATAAAAAGCCCGTGAGCGCTAATGAAACTAATTTTATAGAATGCTTCCATCGCTAATATAGCATAGCCCATAGCCATGCAAGGCTGGCTATTAATTTTATTTTGACCTTAACTGTAAGTCAACAGCCTATTACTGGGTTACTGATTTTATTAAAGCACTGGCCAGCAAATATCGAGTTAGCATCCTCAGACTATAAAACAACATTATCGAAATGTACGTGACATACTGTATGCATACGGAACTATGCAATAATTTAAAAACATCGCATCAACTGCCATGGCTGAAAGTTAATATAGTGATGTATACACGAATCAAGCACGGAAAGTTCATACTAACAGGTACGTGAAGAGAGTTGAAAAACTCTGCAAAGGTTATTGAAAGATTCTTTAACTTTATCGAAAATAATGGGTTGTTATCCGAAGAGTCAAACCAATTGCGAGGTTAATGCTGCAAATTAATTTCCTTTATTACCAATATTCTATCGATATAAATGAATTGCTTGTTGGATAAAACACCTGGGAGACACGTTTTAACGTCCCCGCTATACTTACATCCAAAACAAGTTTATATGAACAACGAACCCAAGAAATCGATTATTGAACTTATAAAAAAGAAAAACGGTAACTTGCTTTAATTAGCCACAAGTCCCACGAGTGCTATAAAGTGCACTAAAAGGCAGGATGATGCATCTGAACTTGTATAAGGTGATGGTTTAAGATTTTATCTTGTTTAATTGATACGCTCTGTCCTCAAATATTATGTTGTTTTTTTTTTTTGTTTTTGGGAGTTCTGCATGAACCAAACAGTGACGCTAATAACTGTAAACTTTACAAATTATCTCGGTGGATTCTCAATACGCCATACTGAGTCAGATTCAGATAGGTATTCTAAATCAGTTGGTCGATCTCCAACGGTGACGATCTTGGACTTTAACTTCAAGATTGACCAATTACATTTTAATTTGCTCGAAGATGATCGTGACTGGTCTGAACTGAATTGATCAACATCGAACTGAACGGAACACGTAAACATGAACTGAATCGAAATAACGACCAAGAACTAATCTGAGCCAAACCTCAATAACTAAGATCTGAACCGAACCAACTATCAGGTTAAAAGTTGAAACGAAGAAACCCTTCAAAGGAATTGCTATTTTCCAAGAAATACAAAGACATGGTAGCCACAACATATTCATTTTCAATTTCCCTGACTTTTCCATGACTAAAATCCAAAATTCCCTGACCAAAACTTACTCGCTAATGCATATCAATTTTTGTTATCATAATGAAAAATAAAAATAACAATGGCAAAACACACTAGATTTTGTTACGAGTCTAGCTGAAGAGGATTGGGGATGGAGTTGCTAGCAGACTGATTGCATGGATAGCATTTTGCTTTTATTGGGAAAATATCCCTGACATTTCCATGACTTCCCTGACCACTTTTTCCCCTGACTTCCCTGGCCTGTGGCCACAACGAAAGATAAAATTAAGCGAAGCTAGTTTTTAAATAAACCGAAAGCTCGCGATAACGTGCGAAGAGATTTAACGAAAAAGACAGAACAATCTCACCTCTAAAGGCTAACTTACTAGAAAACCCAATAATGAAAATGAAGAGTAATCGGAGAGAAATGTTTCGCAACATTATTTTTCACATAAATGATCAAAATGGGAAAGTAGCAGACCGATCTCAAAAACGATTCAAAGAGTAGTCAACATGTTAATACATGGACAGTACTTCAAGATTTAACGAACATTTCCTAAACTAAAAACCTCCTTCACAGCAAAATCTTGCATTCTGGGTAGGCCTACTGCTTATTGCCATTTCGTTCTGAAATTATTCGTAGTGTCTTCTACACTCGATGGTATAGGAGCAGATTCAAATGCAAAACCAAGTTGGGATTTTTTGTTGTTGATTTTTAAGGTTGTCCTATACTGACTCGGATTCCGAACCAAAACTTCATCACGAAGAAACGAACGAAGTGTATTCTGATTTTGGTGAAAATTGGAGCGATTTTAGGCGCTTCGACTCTAAACACGAGCTATACATTAAACCTACAAGTTGCATAAAGGGGGATCGACCTAGTCCTAGTGAAGTGGGAACGAAACGAAACAATATTCGTCGTCCTACGCCTATAACTGCCTCAAAACCCCATAATCACGCATCAGCTCGCAAACGGGCAAAGACACGTAATACTCACATGAGTCGCCTCCTCTGGCGCGGGTTAGGTGACAGGGGCGGCGGTTGCGCCTGGGTGCACGACGCGGGGGGTAACGTCGGCGGGACATAGGTGGTGGGGAGGGGGTAGTGGGGGTGAGAGGTGGGACCCGCGGCGTAGGCGTACATGCCGAACGGCGGAGTCGAAAGGTCACTTAAATCCACTGTGGCACGAATCCGAAAGCACTCACTGAAGGAGGAGACGCGTGGACATCGCGCGACACTGCGGAGACACGTGACGACAGGTACTAAAAAAGCATCACCTCTACCACGGGAAATATATTATATTCGGCGTTTCCATCAATTTCCATCAACGCCGTGACGCGGGCAACTTTTCGGGCCAATCCGGTCCAATCAGAGGCGCCCAGGAACCACGTGCGCGCGTCGACGCCAAAAATCGAGCATTTCAACATCCGAGCACGGTGCGCATGACCACGTAACAGTTTCGCAAAAACAGCCGCCGGTGACGTCACGCCGAAACGAGATGGGTGTCGAATGGCATCCTTCGATTCGGGCATCAACGGCGCACGAGGTGGCGCCACAGGTGCGCGGCCGAAATCGGACACCGTAGCACCCCCGTTCTCCGGGGCTGAAGTGGCGCTGATTGAGAAAGGGAAAAAGTCGCGTCCCTAAGAGCTAGCAAAGAACGGAACTGGCGTAAAAGTCGCAACGTCGAGGCGTAAGAACGGATGGTGAACCGTGACAATGTGCGGCATGCACCCTCGGAGCGTTCTCTCCCTTCCGAGTAGCGTGCGCGTTGTGGTGTGGTTCTCAGGTAGCACCTCCGTGGAAGACGCTCCGCTCCCCCTGGTGGTGCGCGCACGAGTGGCGAGCGGGCGTCCGCTTCTCCTACCTCCGATTGCATCGATTTTTTTTTCGGTCCGATGATGACATCGGCGGCTTCCAACCGCAGGCACACCACCAGGAATGTACCATTAGGGGAGGAGGGAGAGGGGGAGCAACCGGCGAGGTGATGATTCCCACGGTGATGCCTTTCCATGGGCGCATTTTTTTTTCACTTAATAAATCATTTCGCGATAAAAGCTAACAGCGGGAAAATTACAGGCGGCGAACTCGGGGCTAGCATGCGAGATGGCGAGTTCCATTTCAAATTAACACCCTAATTAGGCCTGGTCCTTAATTGGGTTCGGACGCCGGGCGCGTCGGAAACACCGCGTTCGGTGACACCAACGAAAAAAGATGCGACCCGCCAGCGCGCGGCTTCCGTACTTCGCTCCTGCTATTCCTCATCCAGACATCGCACCTATCGATGGGTCATCCTGATCCAGACATCGCACCTATCGATGGGTCATCCTCATCCAGACATCACACCTATCGATGGGTCATCCTCATCCAGACATCACACCTATCCATGGGTCATCCTCATCCAGACATCACACCTATCCATGGGTCAT